>JANAVB010001051.1:0-80201 GCA_029216955.1 Iris pallida
CTGCATCTTCGGCTGACATGGCGAAGGCTCGCCCCTACTGACCTCCTCTGGTCTGCTGCTGATGTTGGATAAACTTTTGCTGCTGGGTCGACAATGGTCCCTTCTGCTGTCCTGCCGGAGCTTTGGCTTCTGCTCCCTGAGCTGTACGTCCCGAAGACATGGGACAGTCCCTCAGCTGGTGCTCCGCTGAACCACAAAGGAGGCACTTGCCTAGCCTCTTCCTACACTCGTTCCACACGTGTCCTGGCTTCTTACAGAAAGTACAACTGATGACTTGCTGCTGTCTAGGCTTCTGCTGTATCTGTTTCTATGGAAAAGGTGTACAAACCTGACTCTGGAACTGTGCTGGAACGACTTCTGCTAATGCTGCTAGTGGTAATGGGGTCTCTTGGCTGGGCCTTCACTGCCGCTGGCTCCATGTAAATTACGATCTCTTTTAGTTTCAGTTTGAGGTCGTCCTCTGCTGCCATAGCTCCGTCATAATCTCCTTAAAAGTAGCATTTATGTTGCTCTTGGTCAAGGAATTGACTTCCTTAATCAAGCCCTTCCTGAATCTCCTAGTCTTTGCTGTCTCGCTAAGGCCTTCCACAAATCTGTCCATACGGCAGAACTCTTCGGCGTATTCTTCTACTGTCTGGTTCCCCTGAACCAGGTTCTCGAACTGCATCTCCAAGGCGCCAAGTGCTGTGTCGGGGAAGAACTTCTCCTTGAAAACATTTTTGAAAGCCTCCCAAGTCTGCCCCTCTGTACCAACCCTGGGGTCGGTCTGGTACAATATGCGGGCAAGATCCTGCATCTGGCTGCCCGATGCTTCTATCTGAAGCCTAGATGGTATCTCCGCGAGACGAAAGATCTCCTCTATATGCTCGATCCAGTCGTCGGCATATAGGATACCCTTGGTACCCTTGAAGTCACGCGGTCGCATCTTTTAAAAGTCCTGAATACCCAGAGTCCTCGGCTGGTACGACAGTATCTACCCTTCCAATGGTTGGGCAGTCACCTTCTCTAGTGCCACCATGGATAGCTGATGGGCATTGTCAATGCCATGCCTCATATCCTCTGTCTGGCGTTGCTGAGTCTCCATCATCTGCTGCATGAAGGCAAATAACTGCCCCATATCAACTGTCCCCTGAGGTGGTGGTGGTGGCATCCCCTAAACCCCTGGGGTAGTCCTCGGAACCGGTGGAGGAGCACCACCAAAAGTTGTAAACGGTCCCACCTGAGCTGGAACAAGAAGTATCACTACAACAAAAAACCCTTTTAATGACGGCTAAAAAGCGTCATTAATGACGAACCATGACGCTTTTTTTTTCCACAGCAACCGTTATGAAACGGGTGTTATAAATATTTTTTAAAAGCGTCATAAAATAACCGTCATTAATAGTTTCTATAAAAGCGTTATGAATAGTTAATATATAGTGCACAATTCAGGACATTTTGAAAGCATTATGAATAGATAATCTGTATAGCTCAATAGAGAACATTTATAACACTCAATATTACTGAACTCATCACATTTATAATGCTTAATACTGCACATTATATATTACTTTCCAAAAACTTCTCAATTCAGTTTTAAAACAACCACATTGAACTATATTCACAAGAAAACATCGAAATATTATATCACCATCTTCATTACATTATCTCAAAATAGGGTATCCAAATACATATATTTACAACTACTACTTAAATGGATCCTCAAAACAAGTAATTACTTTGGCTTTAACTTGAGCACATCAAAACTGTCAACATCATGTGTAGCAAATCCCTGAAAAAGGTAAAAACACGGTTCAATATAATTTGTAATATTGCTCATATACCAAAACATAAACTGAGGAACTGGCATTACCTTTCTAAATCAATCCCTTCAAATTTCAAGTTAGGTGTAAAATTCAACATGAGACGAGATGGCAATCAAACAAGCAACATGATTCAGGATAACTGAAATCAATGTTCTAAAAGTCATGTTAAATCTTGAAGGATTTCATAACGCTGCATAATTACAATAAAAATGTGAAACAAAACGACAAATATAGGTCTGATGCCAGATAAGTAGGAAACAACAAATATAAAGATATAGGTGCAAGCACTCCATTTACTTCCTACATTTTCTGCAATGTGGTTACTCCAATATGTTCTACAAAAGTGCTAAATACAGAACATATACACTAGTCGCAAAAGAGTACCTTGTTATATAGTGGCTCATAGTGCTTTTGGTATTTGGCCTCAAGTGCTGCTCTTTTCTCGAATTATTTTGCTTCAAGCTCGTCATGTTGGCCCTGAAATGTGAGAAACACATAAATATGCTTTGCAACTGTGATACAATATAATAAATTAGCTTTCATTCCTCCAAGCACCAATCCTTTAGGAGAGTTAAGCAACATGTTCATAAGTTTTTTTTCTATGAACAAAACAGAAAAAGAATGTACATATAGTAAGATGGTGGTGTCATGTGCATGCAACATGAGAACTCTACCAAAAGACCAAAGTCACCGAACCATAAAGAAAACATCCATAAAATGTTACTTCAGCCTCTTTAATGATTCCTCTTACCTTTAGTCTTATGATTTAGTTCAGACATAAGCCTAAATCCTTAAAATCTAACAAAACTACACGTGATTCACTATCAGTTTTAAAAAAAAACTTGACAACTTTATTCAAACGTGCATGCTATTGCCTTGAATAATGAATATAGTAACCCCCACATCACATTGACTCTTCTACATGATTAAAATATGAGTCAAGTGTATTTGTAAAAAAAAATTCAAGTTATTAGACACCACCAATGAATTCAAAATCAAATATGATGGGAGTTTGCAATTATGGCATGTGTATTTCATTCATCATAATTCACAGGTTATGCTTATTTCCCATGGTGGAATATACAACTTCACAGAACATGTAGACTAGGATGTTCATTTACATGTAGACATGGTGATTCAAATAGTCCAATTTTGTTTTATCAAGTCAGTAGCATAAATAAACATAAAATGTAAGAATGTTAATAAAAATAATAATAATATGTAATTACTTGTATTAAAAAATTGCAATACTTTCAGTAATTGATTCACTCTATGGAGGTGACGAGGATCATTACCTAACGAGCCTCAAGATTTGAGACTAACATTGCTTCCACATAAGGAAGACTCCCCCATTTCTTAATGCCGGACTTGGAAGCTAACTCTTCGTATTCATCAATTTCTTCCAATTTCCAATGTGCTCTGTGACAAAACCAAAATTTGGAGTACATAAGTTCAGAGAACCCAGTGGTTAAGATACTAGTGAACTAACGTTATTGTTAGAATTATACCAAGTTAGAATAACATGTTCATATTTTTCTGATAAATCAGAATAAATAATATTCAAAATGGAAGGTCATGACTCAAATAAGTTTTTTACAGTTTTCCTGTGCATCCTCGGCTCTGAAGTAGACAACGCGCGTGCCAACGGTCGGTAGGCAGACGAGCAGCCGGGCGCACGAGTGCCAGAGCTCCGAGTTGAAGCTCCTCTTCTCCCCCTCCTCCCCTCCTAATAAAAAATCAAATATTTCATATGCTGGAGGAGCTTGACGAGGACGCCAGGGACCAATGTAGCCATTGCTTTGTAGGTATAAAGTTTATTACTCTGCACAGAGTGGCTAGTGTTGAGGTTTTACTAGCAAAAAGTTGAGCTTTAAAAGCGCAACAAGTGAGAACGGACAATTTCTTCAGAGGCATATTAGCAAACACATTGCAATCATACTGAATATTCTGAAGCTAGATCAAACTTGCCATCTAGTGGAGCAAAAACTTGGCATTCCCTAAGTAACCCATGCGACAAGTATGGAGATGTAGATCCAATATTGACCAACTTATTGATTAGAATGGATCAAGAACGAAGAAACCATTGCCAAAAGGAACCTATTTTTATCTATAGAAGTCCATTTTTTACTACACCCATATAATTTTTTTTTTTTGCATTTTTACTGATTTGGCAGATTTCTTTTATATGACCAACATCCAGCAAATAAAAGGAAACGTGCATAAAAATTTCATCTTGGCTATTAAGAAACAAACTTCACCAAAAATGTGACGTGATGCATCATGCATTGTTAAAGAACAGAGTGGCTACATAAAAAAAACTGAATAAATCCATTTTTGACAACCGATTTTTTTTTGCATTTTTATTTATTTGGCATATTTTCTACTCATAAAATGAAAAGTACATAAAAATTTCATCGTTGCTACTAAGAAAATTAAAAGTTCAACATTAGAAGAACAGACATTGATAAAAAAAATCAAAAAAAGAGAAATAATCATTTTTGACAAACAATTCCTTAATACCCCTTTTGTTTAGTTTTACATCTCTATCCTGAAATAACAAATTGAGTTCGTATAGGCATTTTGCACGCAGCTATTTTCAATAGCTGCTCTGGCTACAGTTTCTGATACTCCGCCCATTTCATAAAGTATTCGACCTGGTTTAACAACGGATACCCAATATTCGGGGGATCCCTTCCCTGAACCCATACGTGTTTCCGTAGGTCTTACTGTAATGGGTTTGTCGGGAAATATGCGTACCCATATTTTTCCACCACGACGCGCATATCGGAAAAAAAAAACTATTTGCATATTTTTCTACTCAGAAAACGGAAGGAAACACGAATATATGCATAAAAATTTCATCTTTGCTAGCAGTAACAAAAACCTTCACCAATAGCAGTAACAAAAACCTTCTCGGAAACCCCGTCGTCGATCTCCTTCTCCATGCTGTCGATCTTGCCAGGGAGGATGTCGAGGAGGGTGGAGAGGTCGGAGAGGAGGCCGTGAAGGTCGGCACAGAGGGCTTTGGAGCAGAGGAGAAGGGATTTTGAGAGGGAATGAGAAGGGGGTGGGGGCTTGAGCCTCAAAATATTGCCTCCATCACCTGCGGCACCGGCTTCAGGTCCTCCGACGACCCCTCCGATATGGTCGAGATCGTACCTCGGCTAAGATCCATCGATCAGAAACCCTAACCTAACTCTTGAGGAAATTAGGGGAGAAGAGGTTTGGAGAGATGCTGCTCGTTAGAAAATGGATGAGAAATGAATTTTCTCTCTCCCACTTAGCTTTTATACAGTGAAAAAATTACAAGTTTGCCACCGCTCTGAAGTATTAATGACGTTTTGTTTTATAAACGTTATAAAAAGCCCAGAATTAGTCCAAACCGTCATAGAAAAAAGGTATTTTTCAACTTGATAACGCTTATGTATCAGTCGTCATTAAAACTCCTTGTCGAGCGTCATTAATAGGTCTTTTTGTTGTAGTGTATTGTGGTCCCTGGGTCCTGCTGAGTCGGGCGAGAAGTAGCAGACCTCTCAGTAGTATCCCTTAGACCAGAGCGCTGCGATCGTGTCTCCACCATCCTGAAGACAGATCAAAACAAAGAATCAATTACTGAGAAGGAAGCGATATAATCAAAGAAGGATAGTTCATTTCAAAAGAAGACAATTAGCAGCAAGAATTAGATAAGAGTTTTCCTAATGTGATTGAGTACCTTAACTTATATCCTATATCCTACTGCAGGCTATAGAGATACTCTAGTTCGAGTACCGCTATAAAATCGTACTAGTTATGACTAGACCTGCATGGGCTACCACTAAAAATGTGTCACGACCCACACCCAGTGTAAGGGCACGAGAAGTAGGTACGTCCAGCTAACGTCGCAGTGTCGGCGGTAGAACGTTGTCCTAAGTCACAACATCTATCAATAACCATACCTGTAAAATGATATACTCTTCGAAAGGAGGACAACATAAAGGTAAAACTCAATCACAGCATCTAAGGTGGAATAAAGAGAATAGATGTAAAGATAAGATAAAAGAATAATCTCCAACCAGCTACAAATAAGAGCAATATCTGAATATACAAACATCACCAATATCCAAAAACTGAAAGTACATAAAATAAGACAACTAATGGGAAACTAGTCTAGAAATCTAATCCAGACAATAGGCAAGTCCTTAGCGACTGTAGGATCCTCCTGAGGGTCCAAGTCACTGGTGTCATATAAACCTGTGCTATAATATGTAGGGTAGAACTCCTCCTCATCACCTGTAATATTTTTAACAATCCAATCAGGACGGGAACGAGCACAATACATCTCACGCAGTTCATATCTTGACAGGAAATATAAAGTATGTGATAGGTTAAGATACATGAAATGCTGTAAGAAATAAGTATAAAAAGAAGAGAGAAACTGATAAACAAAGCTATCTATATATGATAATAGAGAACTGTAAGTGACTATGTGATTTAGAGTACAAGATAGACATGTGAACGGCTTGATTTGCACATAATTACAATAAAGAGTTTGTACATGATTACCCTACTTTGGAATTATTCACATGACTATTTCTACTCTCCTATGCCCCAATCAATAGACAAGGATCTAGACAGATTATGTTATTGTACATGATAGTTTATACATGAAGCTCATGAGATCATGAGAGTACATGAGAGCACATGAGTATACATGAATAATAAGAGTCTACAGAATACATGATGTTCGTGAAAAGCACATGACACGATGTATTCGATGCACCCGAGGGAGATAACATCTCATGTAAAGATCCATATAGTACTAATCCGTGATAATGTCGTGTCAGCATCAAGTTAATTAAACTATGACAAGAATATAATTCCTAACAAGTATAAAACGGTCAGAGAATGTACTCGCCTGATATCCTGGCTGTCTGATGAGAATATGAGTCTGAGCTGGAGTATCTGAGTCCTATTTAGAGCAACACAGGTCACAACATGTCCAGAAAGGTAATATTGAACATTACAATGCATTCTACATGATTTCTAGGTCATTATAGACTAAAGTCAGCTCTTGGTCAACTCTGGTCAACTTATAAAATCAAGTTAGGTTAACTAAGCCAAATCCTAGTCCAACAAGTCTCACTAGGCCTAACAAAGCCTATACTAGTACATAAACATAAGTACAATGTCAAACCAAGCAATCACACACACAAGTGGATATATACCTATAATGTACATAGGCTCACATATGCTAAATGCCTATAATGCAAGCACTGTACATATAATATACAAATGCATATAAAAGGGTGAGTGGTATATATATATATATATAGTGTAATATGGGCTTGGCAATGGCAGTCATATATGTCAACGTAACAATGGTTTTGAATGTGTGTGTAGTGTCAATAGCATATAGGAATATTAAAGTGAGGTGTCACCCATGGTATCTAGGTATAGTGGACATAGGGTACATAGCAGGGGGTTTTGTGAGACACACTCAAGACCTAATTCATCCACCAAACTGTATTGCCTGTCTCCTTAGAACTCAAGGATACAATAGTACAAGCCTATAAAACAGGCCCTGTTCAATTAAGGTCTCCATCTTACAATTGAACAATATATATAGCAACGTCAATCTCAAATATTGAACAAAAGAACTAATCTTATGCTCAGTTAACATGTAAAATGTCCTAAACCAAGTAAACAACATGTGTCAGGCATTATATTGTATATGCAGGTGTCAATTCAGTATAATATGTCAACCTATAAACAGAAATGGACTAGTATATTAAACATTACAATGTACAATACTACCTTAACTCATTCTTAACCAATGCATCAACTTCCTTACAAAAATGAACAATGTATACAACCCTAAACCACAGAAATTAACATAGTATTGTAAATGTGGACATCAATCTCAAGAAATGAACAAGGTTGAATGAACCTATGTTCTGTTAAATACTCATGTATTAGCCATTATCGCTGCAGTGTATCAATATGGTCAAAAATCCAATTTACAACCCAAATATGCATGTCAATGTGAACCCAGCTATGTAACATATATCTCAGACATGTATACCTGTTAATCATCATCAAATTAACCATGGGTTAGCAGTTAAAAAATCTATTTAAACTCTGAAAACTCAGTTTCAGTGAAAACTCAAATAAACCAACCATTAAATGTGTACAGATGATTAGGCATAACATATGTGTCATGGGGTGTGATTCGTGTCCAATAACAGTGGACACAAAGTGTCAAATAGCACGGAACACACAAAAGTAAACCAGTGCACAGACAGCCTCGTGCGGTGGGGACACGGACTCGTGTACATGACTCACGACACAAGACACCTCGTGCTCGTGTATAAATGTTTGCCAGGGGTAGGGATACGTGTTTGTGTCCCTGCACTGTGTCAAATCCGTATCGTGTCGCGTGTGTGGGTGCGTATCAGAGAGGCCATTTAATGCATGCGCACACAGTGCAGAATCAGTACGGGCTAGATCTCGTGTCCGACACGACCCGAGATGGTCCCAAACTCGAGGTGTGGCCTTTTAGTGGTGGCCCCTACCTCTGTGCCAAGTGGCACGAGTCCACGTGGCATGTCGTATCCAAAAACAGAGTCGAGTAGCAGGGTAGTGAACCGTGGCCTCATGTACGTATTTGTGTCCAGATTTGGATACGAAAAGGGACACAAAGCGTGCTCAGTACAATACGAAATCAAAAGCCATGTATAAGGCTACAAATTCATTCAATTAGATTTCAAAATTTTGAATAAAAACCCCTTTGGGGTATTTCATCAAACACGTACACAAAAATACTGATACGTGTCCGATACGGACACCAAACCAATATCAATTCCTACAAAACTCCTCCTACAGCTAGGGGACAGCTAGATGGATGCATCTACGAGAAAAATTCATGAATTTGAAGGGTTTTGAAGAGATTACCTATTAAGGGTGAATTCCCTAGAAAAGCTCCAAAAGTGACGATCCTTCTTGCGACTCCAAAACTCCGATGCTATCCAAATCTGAGTTTTCTCACCATCAACAATCAATATACATAGATCAGAGCCCAATGCAAGAGACTAGGGTTTAAAAGGAGAAGAAATGAAAAAAAATAAGAAAAGATACATACCTAGGGCTTTGCCAGGATGAAAAGGAAGGGAAAAGAGAAGCAATTCTCAACATGAGATATTAAATAGGGGCTGTGGGAACCTACTTTGCCAGCCACAACATGGGTGGGCTAGGGTTTCATAATAGTTGGGCTTGGGCTTCTTTCTATGGTTAAAATGAATCATTAAATTCAATGGTTCTAATCTAGCCTCTAATCAAACTTGCTAATTAGCTTTTAACCTAAGACTAACTAGAATAGGATTACTAACACTAACTAACCATACTAGCTAAGTCACTAAGTCATGGTGAGACACTAGGCTAGGTTGCACCAATGCTATACTATCAAAAGACCAAAATCACAACACCAATAATATAATATATTAAAATAATCAAAGAAATTTATAATTACCAAAATACCCTTAACTAGAAAAATGGATGCGACATCTCCGGACTGTAAAATAGACATCACCAATATTTTTGGCATAAAAAAATCTAAGTTTGACTACCCATAAGTGCAATTCTGGACATAAGGATAAAACGATAATTTTGGGTCAGAACGGTATCCACCGTTGGATCCGCTTTGCACCGAAGAACGTGCTATCACCTATGGTCTTTGAAGTTGACAAATTATATACCTACGAGTCCAGTTTTTCAATACGAACTCAACGATATGTCCAATTTAGGATTCCAATAAGCCGTGCACAAAATTGTCCATTGATACGGATCGTGGGCCTGCCAAAATGGCAATCCGGTCAACCATCATAGAATTCGACCAAACTTGGCTCATAGGATAAAAAATGGTACGAGTCTAATGGCACAAGTTTCATCGTGATGTGACGAATGTGCACGAAGTAATAAACTAATTTGGAAAATGGTTGATACAGGGGTTTTCGACAGATGCACATCGAATTCGTTGCGGACACGCAACCAATTCGACTTCTGTCAAATCCCATACGTGCATGAAATCCATATGCACCTTTCGATGTAAGTGGTTCATGACCAAGTTGCCCGAATTGTCAGGACGGGCTCTGTATCGAGGTTTTTCAGGGTTTTGAAAACATATTTTTTGCCAACTTCAAACTAATTTTAAACAGAATATAATAAGTAATTAAACAAACTAACTAATAGATTTTGATCTCGGTCATGTTGTCTAAAACTCTGTTCAAGTGGTTTCCTAAAATTTATTTTATCTTGGTCATAAATAGACTGCAAACAGGGGTTGTTGGGACAGTTTCTAACGTCAAAAAATCGAGTTTTTTCCTCAATTTTGGAAGTCAATTTTCATCGCACATGATGCAAAATAAAATAAACTACTTGAAGGAAATCCGAAAGGGTTTTTGATATTCTTCGGCCCCGACATCAATTTTGGCTCCATCCATGACTCCAGACAGGCGCTCTCTTGCTGGGTTAAGTACCCCCACACTCCAGTACCGATCCCTTTTATCCGCAGTGCACGGCAGTTGTGACATTCACGAGCGTAGGGCGCTTTGGGACACTCTATCGGACACTCACCATCTACACAGCAACCAACCGTAGCTATGTGTCGGAGACTTTAACACTATTTCTTATAGAGAGGAGAAGTCTGGTGGCCGTCCCGCTCATCAGACGGCCATGAACGACTTCAACGCCTTCATTTTCAATGCTCACATGTCTCCCCTTCCCTTCTCAGGCAACGAATTCACTTGGTGCAACATGCAGGAAGGTGCCAGACGTCAGTATTCCTGTCTGGACAGAGCTCTGGTTAATAATTGCTGGTCCGACACGGGCCTCATCTGCAACCTATCCCACCTTAACACCACTGAATCGGATCACTCTCCCCTTCTTATAGAAATTAGCAGCAATCCCAATCCGCAAAACGTTCCGGTTCCAGGACTTCTGGAGCTTCCATCCACAATTCAGGAATATCGTAGCGACCACTTGGAATGCATCCACCAAGCTAGACCCCCTATTTTGTGTCGCTGCCAAGCTCAAAGCTACCAAGAGAGCACTGGCGACTGGAGCAAGAACGCTTTCGGTAACATTTTTCAGGAAATCAAGAAGACGGAGGATGACGTGATTCGGGCGGAGGTTCTGTTCGCCTCGAACAGATCGCAGGAGTCCCGTGCCACGCTTAACCTCACCAGGGCTATCCTCAAATCACGGCTGAAGGTTGAGACAGAATTCTGGAAGCAAAAAGTCAGGTTGGCATGGGACACTGAGGGAGATAGAAATTCGGCTTTCTTTCACTCCTGCGTTAGAGGTCGGAGACAACAACTGAACCTGCACCAAATTTCAGACGACAACGGCCTCCTCCTGAACGATCAAAGAAGCATTCAGGAGGCCGCCGCCAGCTACTACACCAGATTATTCACCAAAGACCCCATCTTCAAAGACGCCAATATCATGGCTAAGATCCCTAACATGATCAGCAACAGAGAAAACGAGCAGCTTCAGGTCCCCCAACCACTGAAGAAGTCTAGGCGGCGGTGTGGGCTCTAAACGAGCACATCGCTCCCGGACCCGACGATTTCTTCGGGGTATTCATCCGTACCTGCTGGGACATCATCGCCTCCGATTTCCTTGAGGCGGCTATTGCCTTCTTTCAGGGAGCGAGATACCCCAAATTCATCTCTTGCGCTAACCTCATTCTCATCCCCAAGAAAAACAACCCGGAGACTTTCATGGATTTTTGCTCCATCAGCCTTTGCACCTTCACCAACAAAATAATTTCCAAGATCATCGCAACTCGCATGTCCACCCTCCTACCCAAGATTATCTCAGAAGAACAAAGTGGCCTCGTCCAAGGGCGTAACATCACAGACAACATCCTTCTGGCCCAAGAGATGATCACGTGCTTGAAGTACGGCTCCAGAGGAGGAAATGTGGCCATCAAGCTGGACATGGAGAAAGCATACGATCGACTGTACTGGCAATTCATGATATAGGTACTCAGTGTAACCCCTGTTTCTCAAAATTTATTTTATTTTATTTTATTGTGTTTGAAAATAATTTATTTTTAAAACTTTGTAAAAGATATTTACTATTTTTTTTGCATTTCAAAATGTAGTTTGTAATTAACAGTTTGAAAGTACTATTTAGTTTTAATAAATATTTGTTCTTGAAATTTTATTATTGAAATTATAAAGTTATTTATTATATTTTGATTTAAAAAAAATATCAGTTTCGAAAATAGTTTAAAAGTCATGATTATTTTTGGAGCAATAAAAAGATTTAGTAACTTATTTTGAATAAGATTTATATTTATAAAATATATTTTACCTTATTTGATAACATCAAACATTATTTAAAATACTTATGGTGACTAATTGGGGCATTCAGAATTATCTAATCTAGATTTGAAATATTAATTGATTTAACGATTAATCTATTATATGATTGAAATTGCTTTGATAAACATTAAATTTATCTTAAAGTTATTATGTTGAATTTGATTTGGATTTAGATTTGGATTTGAATTCATATGATTTGGATTTAAATAGTTTATTTGATTTAAATTTATGGAGAGACTTGTCCGTTAGAAATTCTAATCCTATTTGAATCATATCTAGTATTAGATAGATTATTTCTTATTTGAACTAATCATATTACTATCCAAATTAGTTGGTAATTCTAATCATATCTTTATTGATTGAGTTCTAATCATATCCTAATTCACTAATTGCTTTCCATTATCTATATATATTGAACCTATAAAATAAAATCATCTCTCACACATTCTTTTCCAAAATTTCTTTCTTTTTTCGTCATAATTATCCCAAATTCGTCATAAATTCAGCCTTCCTTTTCAAATATTTTACCAACTTTGAAGGGCCATAACTGCCAACTCCGGAATCCGTTTGACCTCCAGTTTTTTTTGTTGTAACCGTCTCGAGGTATATTTTCCAAATATAAAATTTATTTTCAAATAATTTTAACCTAATTTTTTAGAAAATTTGTGGAGTGTCAGTTGTCCGAAATTTGACACGTTTCGATGTTTTCGAGATTCCAGAAGAACCAGTAATCGTAATCACGATCCGTTTGAAGTTTCAGAATGCTGATGAAATAGTACACATAATATATTTTGCTCAATAATTTTCCAAAATATTTAATTTTTTGTTTTTATTTTAGAGGCCCGTCTCATCAATTGAGATCATCTTGCATATTTTTGGCATCTACGACTATTTGTGCTAACACAATCATACCGTGCGTCAACTGCAACCAACTCAAGGCAAGTACATATATTGATTGCTTTCAATTCTAATAGTTTCATTTATTATACATATGTCTTTTTTGCTTGTTAACACGCTCGTTACACGGATATTAGTATCATGGATTATTTATACCTCTTGATTGTCATGCTTGCGACTTGATTCCGTAAGTACTAGCTGGGTAGGAAAATATCTTAGTAAATATGTGAACTACCCTTTCTATCCCTAAAATGTCTAATCTTTACTGATAGCAGCTGCACATGACACGTGCAGGGTGCCGTATTTACCCCTTAGCCGTTCACATGTCGAACTTGATATTTCAACACACGTAGTTAGGTCTTGTTTCCTTTTCAGTTGTTCATCTTATATCTTCACACTTGCCAGGTCACCATATTTTTCATATTTAGTTCTAGTCGATATATCATGTTGTATCCTTACACTTTATTTCTAGATATGGCATGTACTAGTCTACTCTCCTGCTTCATTTCTCATATGATATTTTCATGTTTTATGATTTCTTCCAATCCTTACTGGATACATTTTTTTAGTTGACAGATCCTTGCTGACTTACTCTCTTGCTTGGGTTCTTCGGGTGGAGTTACAAATGTCTTGGAGGCCAAACCTAAAGACTAGTTAGAATTGTTATAATAGATTTTGTGAGATGTGGTATTCGGTTAAATATAAATCTTGTAAATGTTGTAGCAATGTGAATGAGCAATAAAGTTATATTTTATATGATATGAACATTATGGCTAGACAGCGAACTACCGCCGACACTGCGGCATAGGCTGGGCTTGGACACGTACTCGTATCTCGAAAAGCTGGTGCAGGTCGTGACACTCAGGGCCTTCAGTTTCTCTGAATCGTGGATAGACGTCCTCTTCAGATCCATCAGCAATTCTTGGTTCTCCACCATCATCAACGGGCAAGCTGTCACGATCTGCACCCACACTTCGGATACGAAGCGTGTCCAAGCCCAGCCTATGCCGCAGAGTCGATGGTAGAACACTGTCTATAACTCACAAGTCACTGAATCTAGTATCACATGGAAATCTATATCTCATCCACAGAATAATCAAGACACAACCAAGATCAATGAATATCCATGAAACTGAATAATAAAGAATATAAATTGAATGTTTCCAAGAATCTAGGTCACGTCCGGTAGACACAAATCCACTACCAATAGACGAAAATAAACAAAGACATGAAATGACTAACTGAGTCTAAGCTGCAAATCAAATAACGACCTCAACTGCAAAAGCACCGTGGTCTGACGCTGGCTCACAACTGCTCGTCTACTCTGGCTCAAACTCGGCTAAACCTGAAGAGATTATCAGGTCCTCAGAGGACTAGCAAGATACATAAAACGAGCATTTCTAACAGTTTACCATGCATGGAGAAAATCTAGAATAAAATAGAACTAATGAAATAAAGGTACACGAATCAGTGAACTGATTACGCATAAATGAACTGCTGGACGAAGACGAGAGAACTCATGTCAAGATATCAACGGATAACCAAATCGAATTCTCAAACCCTCGCCCCTAGTGTTGACTCGCAGGTTTGATCAACTACTAACCCTCGCCCCTAGTGTGGACTCGCAGATTAGCTTCAAGAATCACCCTCGCCCCTAGTGTGGACTCGCCGGTGTGGACCAATAGCTACTAACCCTCGCCCCTAGTATAGACTCGCAAGTTAGCTTCAAGATTCAAGATAAGAAGGTATAGCAGTTCAGTTTATGACTTCTCGTCCTAAGACACGACCCAATCAAGACACAAGTGTGAACAAGTCCAATAAAACACAAGGCTAACTATGAACAAGGGCTATATATCAATGAAGTAAACTACTAGCATGATATGAAAAAGCACATGACAACAATAAATGAAAGAAACTGGATAATGAAAGATAGTGCATGTAAATAAAGCTGTAAAGAAAGGCAAGGTATACTTGACTCTGGTCCTGAGCTGTGGATACGGTTCACTTGCTGAGTCAAAGTCCCAATAACCTATAGTATGAATTTTTATATCAATACATTAAAAAAGCTATAATGAATCTACTTACTTTCTAGGTCTTTTTCCACATGATGTGTAACCTAATAACTATATCCATTAACTACCATATTAGTTTCTAGGTTCATTTTCTTATATCCATTGACCACTACCTCACATGACTTCTAACTTTACTAACCCACACTAATGTTACCCTCAATTGCCTAAGCCCTTTACTGATATTTCATTCACCTCTGTTTTGCCTCTTTATGACATTAGTGACAACTAATATCTTTATTTGAACATCTGGTGTTTGATACAGTCAATAGACACTCTATTAACTCAGCCTACCCATGCATACTTGCGTAGGTTTCCAAATGCCAAGGGAAATACCTGCACACTTGATCAGTTTTTACTGCCATATATACTCCATTCTTTGTGTTCTATTTTTCCTACTTGGCTTGTTTGTTGTCTGACATGAGGTCTGTGTCGTACTGCTATTTTACTATGTTGGTCAATACCTATACCTCTATGCTAGGATCCGTGACTACATGAATGTACCTCTTGTTAACCGATACATGAAAGTATTTCTAGCTATCTGATACATTCATCTAATCCCCATATATATCAATACTGATATTCACAGATTATTTCTGACACAGTTGTTGCTTGGGGAACCTACTGTTATTGGCTGATGTTACCAAAGTCGTCTAAAGTGCTCTAATAGGTAATGACAGTAGCAAGCTGTCATTCAAGTTTACTCACGTATCCTTCCTAATGTTCTGCTTGCCAAAATAGAGGTTAAACTCTATGAATACCTTAGTTTCAATGGTCTGAATACTTATGGTTTTCCTAGCCTATACTCCTATCGAGTTACGATGGTGTCTATACATCTGTTAATTGACAGTAGAGATATTTACCCACCGGCTTCCTTGTCCCATCTAATACTGAAATGGTTCCAGGATTTGGGAATATTACTGAATTTATGTGTGAAGTCCACTGAAGGAGTGTAACTGGTACACACATAAGTATCAGGACGTATGATACTCAGACGAACACCCTTGCAAATACCAATGGATTCTCACCTATGTTCAGCCTTGGTCCTAAACCTCACCTCCAGGACATGAACACCAAGCCCTGCCATCATGCCAAAAGACAACAAGGCTCGACTTTTCAATAGTCAATAGCACTGCTCAAACAGCATCAATACCAGGAAAATCCTTCAGATAGAAAGAAAAATGTTCGTAAAGGAAACAACAATTACAAATCTTATGCATATGCCAAGACAACTCATAGTTACCCAATGGAGCTACAGATGTAAATAAGAATAAGGATCGGGGAGGATATGATAAGAACGATGCGACTCATTAAATGGGTGTTACGAAATTAATGTATCTTTATGTATATAGACTGATATTCCAAGGCAACCACCAAAAGATATGTGTGTCAGTATGCATCTGCCACATAACGAATTAACATAAAGTGAGAGCTAATGCTATGCAACTGATATCAAAGTTCTTCGACTGATATCTAACCGCATCGGAAAGGACTTGATACTCTACCCTGGTCATTAACTATAGGGTCTCTATCTACTATCTCAATACTCGCTATAGGCTATTACTAACTTGTATCAATTAATACTTGAACAGGTATTATCTGGTACATGACCATGGGTCTTGGACAAGTGGATACATGAGTGTATCCTAGCCTGTACCAGGTAGACTACTCCCTGGTACTATAGGTCGGGTTTTGCTGTCCAATATCACATCTGATACCCATTGCAACAGCCATTGGTTAGGAAGTTGGAGTATAAAGGTATAGATGGATATTTCCTGGTTTCCTACTAGGGATGTGAAGTTAATGTACCAGGTTATGGTCTGATTCTCCCTGGTAGATGATATGGAATGGCTGTATCATTACGGAGGTGACACAGTTTATCTAACCACTGACCCTATTTTCCCGTAATCATCCTAGTACCATACACGTAGCTACTCCATTACTCGATACCTACTAATTTATACCCTTCTTTATTATCAACTATGAATCCTTTAAGACATAAATTCGAATAACTGGTAGGTTGGGTCTTACTTCCCACGAGATCAAAATAGAGGGTTCCAAGTAATACCTGATTGGAGCTCTGCGATGTCGATAAGGTTTGGAACTCATCCTCTCAGCCAACCACTTGGTTCCTTGAAGATGGAAAAGTAGAGAATTTAGGGTTTTTCCAGGGATCGGTGGTTCCTTGCCCTTTTATATCCAGTTCTTGGATATGGTCGAAATGTTAAAGGATTAGGAGAGATTTAAATTTGAATTGGATTCAGCATCGGAATACAGGGCAGAGGGTTTTAATTTTTGGTTATGGAAAATTTGAATATGAATGTAGCTCTTAAGCCCCTTTACAAATGGGTTCCTTATAAAACACCCATTCCTATATCATATAAACAAATTTAATAATGAGGCTATGTATATGTAAGCATTTAGAAAATAAAATAAAAATAAAAAATTTGGTCTAAGGGTTTACACAAGCGGCAGGATTCTTCAAATCGAGCTGAGGGGTCAGACAGGGACATCCTCTTCCCGCTACCATCTTCATCATTACGGCCGAAGCTCTCAGCAGAAATCTGAACCGCCTAGCCAATACCCCCAGATTCTATCATTTCCACACCACCACCGGTTGTCCCTTGATCACGCATCTGACCTATGCTGACGATATTCTCATCTTCTCGGTGGAAGACATTGGGTCGGTAGATGCGGTCCACAGAATGCTCGAGAGATACACCAAATGCTCTGGGCAACGTGTTTATCCCAATAAAAGCGTCATCCACACCCACCATAAAGCCAACAGGAACCACTCTACGACTCTCACCAATCTGACCTCCTTCGCCATAGCCTACCCGTCATTCACCTACCTTTGATGCCTGCTGGTTTACGGGAAGTCTAATTCGGGCATTTTCTAAGGTCTTGTTAGGAAAGTCAGAAAAAAATCGAAGGATGGCACAATGCTACCCTTTCCCTTGGGGACAAGATGATTCTGATCAAGCATGTGCTTTCTTCCATCCCTATATACACTCTGGCGGTTTGCTCCCCCCGAAGAAGGTCTTATCATCGCTAGAGTCCCTCATTTATAACTTCTTTTAGGGTCACAGTGACGACAAAGACATGCACCACTGGGCCAGCTGGGACATCATGGCCAAACCCACCAGCGACGGCGGTCTAGATTTCTGCATATTAGCGCACATTGTGGCTGCTTGCTCCATTAAGTTGTGGTAGAAGGTACGTACGGAGAACTCGATCTGGGCTCGTTTCATGAAAGCTAGATATTTTCAACACTCCAACCCAACGACAGTGATAGCTAACAGTAGAGCATCGACAAATTGGCACCGCATACTCCTCGGTCGTAGCCTCGCATAACTTTTAATGGTCAGAGACATCTTCGGGCACTACGGTGGTCCCCGACCAACGGTGGAGAGTTCACTCTTGCTTCGACCAAAATTGCGGCTAGAGGCATCAGAGAGCCTTACCCTTTCACCGCTCCCTACTGGCAGTCCTGCATCCCAAACAAATGGTCAATCCTCACTTGGAGAGCGCAACGCAGAAAGCTACCCACCGACGACTCCCTCACTTCCTTCGGATACAACCTTGCGTCGGGATGCCACTGTTGTTCCTCACCAAAGGCAGAATCCGCAGAACACGTACTTCTTTCTGGTGATCTCGCCTCTCAGTTGTGGACCAACCTCTCTAGAAGATGCCACCCGAACCAATAGACTGGGGGCTTCAACGATCTCCTCGCCACGTGGAGTCTTTCCCATGGGCACCAGATCGTCGCAGCCACTGGCATTTGGGTTTTATGGAAGAATAGGAACAAGTACAGATATGAAGGCCGCCAATTCAGTTCCTCTCAAATTTTTCGATAGGTTCTCAGACAAATTAGCAAAGTCATCATTCGCTGCTCTCACTCTACGAGCATTTTTTTGGAGGATGTTGTATTAACCTTTAGTCCGGTCCAGTGGATGCAACCATCGCTGGCCGGTTTTTGTGTTTTCCTTTCTGTCCGCGCGAGTCGCGCTCTTTTGTATAGGCTACAGCATTTTGCGCCTGATACATCAATAAAGTTTGTTTCGTTTAAAAAAATAAAAAATTAAAATTAAAATTAAAAATTAAAAAATAAAAAATAATATATATATATATATATATATATTATATATATATATATATATATATATATATATATATATATATATATATATATACATATATATATATACATATAGCACATAAAAAAAAAACATATACATATAGCACATAATCAATTATTTATATTATATATACTAATTCGAATTCTAATAAAAATATCTAAACTCTAAAATTATTCTAGAAATAGAAAAATCTATAATATATATAAGCAGTAGAATCTAAAAATAATTTAACAATATTCATTAACATATAAAATATTATATTAATAGCAAGAACATATATAATATATATAACCACATTTTATAAAATTTTCTATTAAGTCATTAAAAAAAATACCACTATATATATATATATATATATACAATGCATATCTACATGCATGTCTTTGGACGCACTATATGACTACATACATTTAGATTTGGTTTGGGTCATGTTCGGGCTAGTTTGGTACAATCTGATTTCCTATAGTGTCAAAATTCTAAATAAGTACTAATTAACCATTATAGGGTTCATGTCACAACTTTGACTTATTTTCCTAGTAAGAACACGCATATGGCTTGGCATGCCCTACCATAGCTAAACCACTAGTCAAAGCACACAACTATACTAGTCGTGCCAAAATTTCTAGTCAATACGTATCTCAAAACTTAACCATGACTAAGGCCATATATATATATATATATATATATATATATATATATACAAAATTGTATTTAAATCTATTTGGCTGTATAACATCCCAAAGTAATTTTACAAAGTCATGGCAACCTAACTTGGCCCTGCCTGGTGGGGTTGGCTAGGTTAGGGTCCAAATATATATAGTTTAAGTCAAATTATACCCGAAAAGTCAACCAAAGAGTCTCTTATGCCATTCGCAAATAAATAGCATATGGGGACTCGATTGAATGACACACCCTAGGCATGCGTGTTGTAGGCTCAAAATGGATCAAAACCATATATTGGCTCAAATGGTTTTGATTGGTGTCGAGTTCCGAATCACGTTGTAAGTTTGGTTTAGAATTATGGTAAACGGTCAAATAGCCTAAATTGATCCAAAATTGTGCGAAGTCAAAAATATGTTAGGAAACAAGTTTGGATGGGACATGATGTATTAAGTTGAATGTAATCTTGTTCACTTCAAAACTCATGAAAGACATTTCGAAAGATGGGCATTTCTTGTGCTCCAAAAATCAAAACTACGAAAAAGTACATATATAGTCATAATTAATAATAAAATATAATTTAATAAGTATAAAATCATATAAAAGAATAAAAAATAATTTTCAAAAATTAGGGTGCTTACTAGTGAGCAGAACCATCTAACTCGCCTAAACCAACACTAAGTAGTCATGTAAGTAAACATTTATTAAAGGGCCTAGCATTAGTTTACATTTCATATGTAGTATCACATTTCATATGTAGTATCACAAAAAGGCATGTAAACATGTTATAGCATTGTAGTTAACATATTAAGCATGTTATAGCAACACTCATGAAAAAGCAACATCGTATCATACTGTAATTAACAAGTTGAGCAGTAAAGTTAAATTCAACATATATAATAAATATATCACATTTAAGTGATTTCTTACTGATAGCCGACTCCTTCATACCTGCATAGGATAGAGATTATATCATATAGTTACTCTGCCTACACAAAATATTCATTAGCTTGAATCCTCATAGCATTATCACTGGTGTTATTCTTCCATTTAGAACGTTGCCATATAGGACTTCGAGGGTATGCGATGTGCCATTCAGAGTAGGCAGCTAGTCTTAATGAACGTCCCGATACAGCATGCCACCAAAGCACGCTTACGTTTCCCCCAAGGTTGGATCAGCCCCAGTAGCCCAGGCATACCTTCCGAGGAAACAAATCTCTCCTTGTGCACAAGTTGTCCATATCCATGCGAATGCATGTCCGATTCGATCGTGAATATAATCGCATGGTAAAATATTAGAAGTAAGTAAATGCAACAGTTCATCATCTCATCTCATCCAAGTTGTGTTTAATGACTTATCATTTTCATCATTCCCACATTTGGTGATCTCAACGATCCCAAATTAAACTATTTCATATTGCATCAATTCATTACATTGTAGCACTAATCACATCATTTAGTTCTCACAGGGATATGCAGCATTTTATTTTATTGCTTTTATGAAATACGTAGCATTTTACATCTTTGTAATAGTTACATAGAGTGTTCATAATTCAAGTGTTTCATTCATTTCAGCAGCATTACACATGGGCAACATGATCATTTCATTTCTAGTATGTGATTCACAGTAGCAGTTCAATGTTAATGTATTATCATTCATCAGTATTCAATACGAGTATCTCAACTATTTCAACAACTAAAGTATGGGTCATTTAGGGACATAATATAGGAACACAATACTCTATTTTATTAAGCATAAAGAAGTAGAGAAGAAGGGACAGTTCCACTCATTTACAGAAAAAGGGTTTTCCTGTTATGATCACAAATATTCTGAACGGGTCCTCTAAAGATTGATTTGTTAAAAAGTACAATATTTCTCACTTGACACAGCCACACCATCGAGCCAGGCTCCATAACTCATCCATCCGGCCAACTTAGAGAGACTGCATTATTCTCAATTCTTTTGATTTCTGAAACAAATTATGTAAACACCCCAAATTTTCAAAAATGCATATTTTATATTTGCTTAATTTTAGTATTTTATATTTGCTTAAATAATAATGTTGGAATTTTACTTATTTATAAATATATGTGATCGTACGCTCCGCCGGATATTCGGGTTGACGACCCCTTTGTTTTATTGATGGCTACTGACGTTCGAGGAACGATTATGCTTTGAGGCCCCTGCTGCCTAAGATGAGACTATGTCAATCCTATTTTTAGCCAGAGAGCCCATGCATTGAAGGTTGTTCTTAAAAGTGCATATTTCACTTAGAATAGTTAGGTGACCTTATTCGTTAGGTATATGTACTTTGATTTATGTACTTATACCTGATCATGGTTTGGAATAATATTTTATCGCGAACTAGTGTGCCACACTATGTCCTTATTTGGTTGTAGGTGTAGTTCACTGCTTCGTTGATAAAATAGTGAATCTTGTTGTGATCCGGATTCTACATCAGATTTATGGCATGGAAAGATACTTCATCATGGTTTAGGGTGCCATCTCTTATCCTTGTTTGGTTGGGGGGTGGTACACTAATTCAAGGATGGCATATTGGACTATGTTATGATCCTAATTATTATTGAGTTATTTTTATTCAGTTATATGGCATATTTTTTTGTATCTTGTTACGTCCCTCTGAGAACCTAGTGATCTCTCCAGGTATAGACGAGAGGGATTTTCTACGGAAATATGGCTCCGGACTAGACTCATCATTCTCGGTCGAGACTGTCTTATCTTCTGATCACAGCAGTTCTTATTGGGTTGAAGAGCCTGTCTAGCTGTCATTTCTTTTATCTGTTTATCTTGGAGATCGGACTCCATTTTCTTTCTATTCTAATTTGGTTTAGTACTTGGTAGTGGATTTGTCTCCACCCGGCTAACGACTATTTTTGAATCTTTATTTGATTCATGATGAACAACTTCTTTTAATTACTGTGTGGATGAGATGTAGAGTTACCTGAGACTGTTTATTATTAAAATTATTTAATCATATTATAGCTTATGTGTGTGTTCGAGATTTTCATATATTGGAGTAAATCTCGTATACATACAACTGTCATGTGTAAACCTGTAACCCCATTGAACCGAATTCTGAAATTTTTGATTATATTTCTTTTTCTTTCTTCTCAAAATTATATTTTTCTAAATCTTTATAATATCTTTGAAATTGAATTTCCCTATAAAGTATATTTTTGAAATCGTGACGTACTATAAGTACTAAGTTCACAAATTTGGAGCATCAGTTTTATGAAACTATTTTGTGAGATTTTATGCTAAATAATTTCCTGACATTTTCTTGAATTTATATAAGTTATAAATATTTGATTTTACGTAAAGGAATTGTTTGTCGAAATATGATTCGTAAATGAATATATATTTATTAACTAATAATTGTAATTAGCTAGTGATAACTATTAACTAATGGTTAGTGGTTAGCGTTAAGTTAGTATTTAGTTTTTCATTAAGTTTCCTACAATATTACTTTTTACAGTTATGTCATTAGGGTTTTCTATCCTATCCTATAAATATTGGATATTCCCCAACATTTCTTTACAACAACTATTTTCCTAGAATCTACATTTTGTAGCCGCCAGCCATCTTCACAGTAGCTTTCCTCCACATCTACGCCACCCCGACCACAGCCTCCTGCTCTCCTCCTCGGCCCATCGACCACCAACATAGCAAACACCACCACCACCATCACAAACATCATCATCACCACAACTTGCCATTCCGGCACTACCGACCCCCTGTTCCCGACCACAGTGATGCCAAACCACCCAATGCCAGCCCGGTGCCATCAACCTAGCACCCCCACCACCACCGTTACCGCCCGCGCCACAACAAGCGCCCCTCAACGCCACAGAACCCATGGCCACCACCACAGCCAAAATGAGAAGAAGAACAAAACACCACTACCCTCCCGGCCGGCCATCTTCCACCATCCCAAACCTCTGCCTCGATCACAGAAATCATAGGAAGGAAAAGAAAGACCCTTACCTGTGACCGTCGCCTGCGCCGATTTATGATCTCTCCGGCGCTGATCCTTCTGCCACCTCTGCTGGTCATTTTCTCAGCAACTGTCGCTGCACAGCCTGCCTCGGCACTCATCCTCACTGGGCCTGAGCTTCTCCGGCGAGCCAGCCCCGTCCAGATCAGAGACCACCGCAAAGGCCTCTGTGCCGCTCCCCGTTGCCTTGTGGCAGATCCGCTCGAGTCTCCCAATCGCCGTAACCAGCCTCCGTCGGCCGCTCCAATGTCGGAGCCCTCCCCACTGTGAGAATATCTTTTTTTTTTTTTCTTTTCCCCTTTCAAAATTATTTAGGGGATTCGAATGAAACCCTTCTTTTGAATTGTAGGAGATTTAGATGCTACTGAGCATCTTTTGCCCCTCTCTATATCTCTTTCTGTTCGTTGGGCTCACTCCATCGAGCTCATCTTTTGCTCTCATCCCTCTCTTTCTGTGCAATTTATTTGTGAAGAGAGAGGGATGAGCACACGTGATTTTTCCAGTGTGACCAACATCATACGAGAATCCTCCATATTTCGTATATGCATAGTTAATTAGTATTATGATTAATTAATTTTTTTGCTTATTATTAATGATCATTGTTTAGGCTAGGGTCATATGGTACTTTGGGCTGTTAGGGTTTTGTTGGGCCAAGACCAATTCAGTAGCTAGTTCTTTTAAAATAAAAAGAAAGAAAAATTTGATATGGGTATTATTATTTAGTATTCTTTTTTAACCGAAGGATTAGGATTTCTTTTGAATGTGGGTTGTGGGTAATGTTTTAATCTTGGGCCTCAAAATAGTTAAAATTATTACTTTGGGTTTTCATATTTGACAAATTATTGGACCATTGCAAATGAGCTTGGGCCATGGGTTTTGAGTCTATATGGTGCTTATTTGTTAATTTGGGCATTGGACCATATAATTAGCTTTTATATACATATATATATATATATATATTTTTAATAATAATCGAATTTGGACATTATATTTCGACGGGCTTATATATGCATAAATACTTTTGAAATACAAAATTATACGAATCACGTTGTGTAAATAAGAGTTATAAACAAGTACTTTCAAATGAATTTGTATATTTATGATATTATTAGGATATTGTTCCAGATAATTTATAGGCAGTTACATATACTTTCTAAGTGACTAAATAATATATTTTAATGGTCACAAATATTATCAAATAAAATGCATATATATATTTTGAGTCATAGGACTAACCTCCTGATTAATTTCTTTTGATTGATCAAATCGCTGATCACGACTATTATAGTCATTTTCTATTTCTTGATTTAAATATCGTACCGAACTCTGATTTTGGGCTTCTATATACCAAACTAGACTATTTGGACTATTCTGGACTCAATGGGACCATCTGTGTCGTCGTTTGGGAGCATCTTGTGGAGCTTAGTATCGTTACCTATTCTGTGTTGATACGTTCGTGTCGAGCATGTCGACTCTGAACAAATTGAGACGAGTACACCCTCTGATAGTTTTTATTATCTTGATAGCCTCTATGATTTCAGTTTGTAGTGTTATGCTTGATTTCTAGCACGAGAGTACACGGATTGGTATAGGTTGGATCTCGTCATGAGATGTTACTTCTGGTTATCCTAGTATACTGGTACATGTCTCGTTCTTGACTATTGTCCTTGTACTTGTATAGACACCAATTCCTAAGGGGATTTGCTACCCTCTTAGAGAATCCCGTGTCGTAACGTACTATGGTTGGATCCATTATACTAGTCGAAAGATGGGGAGATATTAGGAGATTATGTGATCATACTCCTACTTACTTGTGCATAGCTCACCTTCGCCACACGTAGGGTGTAGCCTGACTTTACTTGTACTTGTGCATAGCTTCCATGTATGGCCGGCCTGATCTCTAGGTTTACCTGTGCTTGTTCTTGTGCATATCCGATCATATGCATAGCCTGATCCTAGTCCTAAGCCGATCACATAATAAACTAATATCTCAAGGCACTGTTTAGTAGTACTATATGTTCTATTCCAGATTTATCACTTTCTGTTACACTGTACCCATGATTACTTACAGTACATTATTACTATGACATGCTCACATGATTCTTCTGCTTTTCTACTGTTCAGTTCTACTTATCCACCATGTATTTCATTGCTTTTTGTTATTTATAGTTTTTGTCAATTTAAATGGAACCGCTGTTAGTCTATGTACTTTGCTCCAATCCTGACTGTTAACCAACATTTTTAGGAGTTGTTATGCCTCAGATTCTTGGACTACATGAAGATGCTAGCTGAGAGAGATCCTGATATTCTATTTACCGTGAGCTGTCTTCTGGGAGCTCTAGACCATTACTTCTTTATTTAGATCGTGTTTCAATTATCGGATTTATCTCCGATACATACTTGTCATTTATGATCATTGTAGACTATGGATTGATTCAATGTTATTACCATCTTTCTTATTCATATCTTCCTTAGTCACAGGTGATTGGAGTATATATTGTTATTATAGATCATTTAGATGTTGAGATAATTGATGGGTACTCGACAGCGCTTCACCGTCGATACTATGGCGTAGGCAGGGCGTGGCCCATGTACTTGTGCCCGAATATGCGGGTGTGGGTCGTGACACATTTTTGTGGTGGCCAATACAGATCTGTCTTCGCGACTAAATACAAAGTCATGGTAGTACTTAGGCTTAGCCGTACTACTGCGAGCCTACCCTAGGTTTTGCATTTGAATCATATAATATTCTAGGAGTTTTGGTACTCAATCACATATTAGGACCTCTGGATAGATTCCATGGATGACCCCTGAGAATCTCGCTTCGATAACTCTATTGAGTCTATTTTCATCTACTTTTGCTCATCCTGATTTTTGAATATCTATCCGTTGTCGAATCCAATTCTTGCATGAAGATGAGTTTTATGGACTCTAGAATGAACGCGAGAGTAGAAGATGGATTTGTAACTATTTGGGTTCAAATGAGAGAATGATTAGTGAATCTTACACAAGAAGTTTGAAAATTATTTTTGGTTATATTCAGAAAACTAGAATTTTGACCTAGATAATATATTTGGGACTTAAGAGTTTGTTGAATAGGTTGAGAAAATAAACGGAATATAACAAAGAAATGCGGAGGAACAAAGGAAGGATTACATAATCAGGTTGGGAATTTCTAGTAGACGTGGATTATAATTTTAAAGGATTAGAGGATAGTGTTGAATGGACTTACGACAAGGAAAATGTTAAAGAAGCATTTTATATAATTTTATAGTGGTAAGAGATATCGAAGAGGTCATTCGATTATCTTTCTTGCTTGAGTGGTCAAGAAGGTGGCAAGAGATGCGACTATTATACATGGGATAGAATTTCCAAAATTTCAAGGAATTACCAAGACAAAGGTAGTAGAAGAATTAGAATGACTTTGCATGAGTGATGACTGAGAATTGGATTTGGGATGCTTAGGGTTTACAATTTAGTTAGAGGATTTGATAAGACCAGGGAGTCATGCAACTTGGATAAGTTATTGACACATAAAATTTTAAGAAACGGTTACATATAGGAATTATGATTCCTACCTGGTTGTCAACAAAGTTAATTGATTTGAACAATAATTGAGGTTGCTTGAATAAGACAAAGGATAATTTCAAAGGTAGATTACTATGACCTCATTATTAGAAAACCCTGATGATATAGAGTTAACATTAGTGGATGGTAAGAGGAATGGATTACTTTGGAAAGAACGTAGGAGGATTCCGAGTAAGAAGAACAGTAGAACATGTATTGATGGTGAGAGCTGTAATATTTCGTAGATGTATTTTTTTGAACTGATGAGGATATTCGAGATCGATTTGATTTTGAGAACTTTGATATTTTTAGGTTACTGATTCTTGAGGTATTTCATATTCAAATTAAGGCTATGATACTAAAATTAGGAATTTAAATAATAGAAAAAATAGATTATGACTGCATGCGGTGAAGATGCAAATTGAATAAAAGACTAGTAGAAGAGTGACTAAAGAAACAAACATGGTGGAACAATGAATTTTTGAATAATAGGAAAAGAATTTAGAGATTTTGTAAGAATACTAAATTTTAGAAGGATACTGTCTGAAGGTATAAAAGTTGAAGGAAATATGAAGGTTGATATTTAAAATAATGAATTTTTTTTATATACATGGTAGCGTGACGTTAGATTTGAGCAGTGCAAAGGTATGATTTGAACAAGCTTAAAGATTTTTAGAAACCCGGATTCGGAAATTTCGGATGCAATTTAGAATAAGGTGGAGGAACTTTAGTTTCAATATGATTAAGTTGATAGTGGATTGCAAAACAATTTTTTTTGAGGAGTTCTAACAAGAGTATGCTTCATGGGTAGTGCCTTCGGAATAAAGGTCAACCCTGTAGTATTTATAGAAGGGTTCAATCTTCATGACTGAAGATTAAATTTTTTGATAGTAGTCATATAAGGGTCTAATTTTTGTGAATGAAGATCATGGTTTTGGTATTAGTTTAAGTGGACTTTGGATAATCTTAGTAGTAGTCGAAGCAGAGTGAGATGAGTTCTTTGACTTCTTCCTGCAAATCGTATATTTTGATTTTCTATCCTTATAGGAGAGATTGATTTCTCTATCCTTAAATCATTCCTTAAATTTCAAGATCGCTAAATTTGATCCCCTTGATCGTGACCCATCGATTTTGGTCATCTTTCGTCTCACACCGACCTTCTTGATTCTTAACTATACTTAAACGATTTAGAAAAAAATTCGACCGTGACTTGGATTTCAATCCTTATTTATCGTGCCTAGACTTCGATTTTAATTCATCATACCTAAATATTGTTTTAATCAAGATTTGGCCTGACTTGATCTTGATCGTGTCAATTTAATTCTAATCATGTTTTGATTTCAATGTGATTATCGCCCGTGCGTAAAACTTTGATTTAACTCTTGATATTGACTAAGTTCCATTCTAACCATGATTTAGAATTATTCTACTCTATATTATACCTGAATTTCCATATTTGGTCGCGCCTATATGGCCCGGCACGACTAAACGATTCAGATTCCAACGATCGTGATTTTTACGATCGTTACTATACACATTAATTTTATCCTTGAATCGTGCCTGGAATTTTTTGATCCTTGATCACGACTATCTGAACTTAGTCGTGTCAAACTTAATTTGATCGTGTTTTAATAATTTTCTTATCGTACCTAAAATTTTGATTCTCTAGTCACTCATGCTCAGGTTTCATTCCAAATCATGCCTAGGTTTAATTATTTCTCGTAGCTCTATCCTAGACCATGCCTAAGTGATTTCGAATCATTCCAAGCACGTTCGAGCCTTGATTTGAAATTGATCGTGCTTAACAACTTGCATCTTACTTTATCGAGCGTAGATCTTATCAATTACTTTATACTTAGATCTGATTCTAACCTGATCATAGCTAAATCTTTTGATTCTCCTAATCGTGACTTCGCACTTAAATGACTTGAATTTATTTCTAAATCGTGCCTATAAGAATGTGACTTCGAATCTGATCATGCCAAATTTAATTTTTGGTCATAACTAAGTCTTAATCTTGTTCGTGCCTATGCGACCTAAAGGCTGGTTTTCATCTGATCATTGCGTACTTGAATTTCAATACTATTCTCGATCCTCCTCGCAGTGATTAAGATTGTGCCTAAATGACTTGAGTTATTTCTAAACCATGTCTATATAGTATTGTCCATACTTCGATTTTATCGTGCCAAATCACAAGTCTTGCATAAACAATTTTGAAATTTATTATCTTGATCGTGCCAAGTTATTGTTTCTTGATCGTGCCTAAGTTATTAATTAAGCTTTTAATCATGTTTCGATTTCCCTTGCCAACCTTAAATTTCAAGGACAAACTTTTTTAAGAAGGGTAGATTTGTAACCCCCTTGAACTGGATTCTAAAATTTTTGACTATATTTCTTTTTCTTTCTTCTCAAAATTCTATTTTTCTAAATCTTTATAATATATTTGAAATTGAATTTCCCTACAAAGTATATTTTCGAAATCGTGACGTACTATAAGTACTAAGTTCACAAATTTGGAGCATCGGTTTTATGAAACTATTTTGTGAGATTTTATGCTAAATAATTTCTTGACATTTTCCTGAATTTATATAAGTTATAAATATTTGATTTTACGTAAAGGAAATGATTGTCGAAATATGGTTCATAAATGAATATATATTTATTAACTAATAATTGTAATTATCTAGTGATAACTATTAACTAATGGTTAGTGGTTAGCGTTAAGGTTGTTTGTTTTCCAATAAGTTTTCTACACTATAACATTTTACAGTTCTGCTATTATGGCTTTCTACACTATCCTATAAATATTAGACATTCCCCAATATTTCTTTAGAACAACTATTTTCCTAGAATCTACATTTTGTAGCCGCCAGCCATCTTCACAGTAGCTTTCCTCTACATTTTGTAGGGAGGAGCTGAGAGACCCTCACCAGTGACCGTCGCCCGTGCCGATCTATGATCTCTCCTACGCTGATCCTTCTGTCACATCCGCTGGCCGTTTCCCCAGCAGCCACCACTGAACAGCCTGCCTCGGCGCGCATCCTCGCCAGTCGCGAGCTCCTCCAGCGAGCCAGTCCTGCCCTAAATCAGAGACCACCGCCAAGGCCTCTACGCCGCTCCCTATCGCCTAGTGACAGATCCGCTCGAGTCTTCCAACCGCCATGACCAGCCTCCATCGGCCGCTCCTCCAACGCCGAAGCCACCCTACTGTGAGAATCCCTTATTTCTTCTCCTTTCCCCTTTCGAATCTATTTAGGGGATTCGAATGAAACCCTTCTTTTGAATTGTGGGAGATTTAGAAGCTGCTATGCTTCTTTTGCCCCTCTCTATATTTCTCTCTCTGTTCGTTGGGCTCACTTCATCAAGCTCATCTTTTGCTCTCATCTCTCTCTCTGTGCAATTTATTTGGAAAAAGAGAGGGATGAGCACGCATGTGATTTTCCCAGTGTGAGCAGCATCATATGAGAAGCCCCTCCCCCCATTTCGTATATGTATAGTTAATTAGTATTATGATTAATTAATGTTTTTGCTTGTTATTAATGATCAGTATTTAGGCTAGGGTCATATGGTACTTTGGGCTGTTAGGGTTTTGTTGGGCCGAGCCCAATTCAATGGCTAGTTCTTCTAAAATAAAAAGAAAGAAAAAGATGATAGGTATTATTATTTACTATTCTTTTTTAACAGAAGGATTAGGATTTCTTTTGATTGTGGGTTGTGGGTAATGTTTTAATCTTGGGCCTCAAAATAGCTAAAATTATTACTTTGGGTTTTCATATTTGATAAATCATTGGACCATTGCAAATGATCTTGGGCCATAGGTTTTGAGTCTATATGGTGCTTATTTGTTAACTTGGGCATTGGCCCATATAATTAGCTTTTATAAATATATATATATGTTTTTAATAATAATCTAATTTGGACTTTATATTTCGATGGGCTTATATATACATAAATAGTTTTGAAATACAAAATTATACGAATCACGTTTTATTAATAAGAGTTATAAATAAGTACTTTCAAATGAATTTGTATACCTACGAGTATATTTATGAGATTATTAGGATATTGTTCCAAATAATTTGTAGGCAGTTACATATACTTTCTAAGTGACTAAATAATATATTTCAATAGCTGCAAATATTATCAAATAAAATGCATATATATATATATATATATATATATATATATATATATATATATATTTTGAGTCGTAGGACTATCCTCCCAATTAAGTTCTTTTGATTGATCAAATCGGTAATCGTGACTATTATAGTCATTTTCTATTTCTTGATTCGAATATCGTACCGAACTCTGATTTTGGCTTCTATATACCAAACTAGGCTATTTGGGCTATTCTGGACTCGATGAGACCGTTGGTGCCGTCGTTTGGGGCCATCTTGTGGAGCTTAACATCGTTACCTATTCCATGTCGACACGTTCGTGTCGCGTACGTCGACTCCAACCAAATTGAGGCGAGTACATTATTTGATAGTCTTAATTATCTTAATTGTCTCTATGATATCAGTTTGTAGTGTTATGCTTGATTTCTGGCACGAGAGTACACGGATTGGTATAGCTTGGATCCCGTCATGAGATGTTACTCCTGGTTATCCTGGTATACTGTTACATGTCTCATTCTTGAGTATTGTCCTTATACTTGTATAGACACTGATTCCTAAGGGGATTTACTACCCTCTTAGAGAATCCCGTGTCGTAACGTGCTATGGTTGGATCCATTATACTAGTCGAGGGATGGGAAGATATTAGGAGATTATGTGATCATACCCCTACTTACTTGTGCATAACTGACCCTCGCCATACGTAGGGTGTAGCCTAACCTTACTTGTACTTTTGCATATCTTCCATGTATGGCCGGCATGATCTCCAGGTTTACTTGTGTTTGTTCTTGTGCATAGCCGGTCATATGGATAGCTTGATCCTCGTCCCAAGCCGATCACATAATAAACTAATATCTCAAGGCACTGTTTAGTAGTAGTACATGTTCTATTCCAGATTTATCACCTACTGTTAGACTGTATCCATGATTACTTATAGTACATTATTACCATGATATGGTCACATGATTCTCTTGCTTTTCTACTGTTCAATTCTACTTATCCATCATGTATTTCAATGCTTTATGTTATTTATAGGTTTTGTCAATTTAAATGGAACTGTTGTTAGTTTATGTACTTCGCTCCAATCCTGACTGGATAACCAAAATTTTTAGGAGTTGTTATGCCCCATATTCTTAGACTACATGATGATGCTAGCAGAGACAGATCCTGATGTTCCATTTACCGTGAGTTTTCTTCTGGGAGCACTATGACATTACTTCTTTATTTTGATCGTGTTTTCTTTATCGAATTTGTCTCCTAGACATTCTTGTCATTTGTGATCATTATAGACTTTGGATTGATTCAATGTTATTACCATCTTTCTTATTCATATCTGCCTTGGTCACATGTGAGTGGACGGCTCAAGGAGAACGTTTGGTTCCGCTGTAAAACCCCTAAATTTTTGGTAATATATATATTTTTTTGTTATTTAAAAAGACTTAAAAATGTATTTATGCAATTTATGATATTTTTGTTAGTAGAAATGACCTTAGCCATTGTTGAGTTTTGGAGCACTAGACGACCATGACTTTTAGCACGAAAGTTTTAGCAGTGTGCCTTGACTAGTATATTAGCCATGCCACGGGCAGTCTAGCCATGGTAATGTCCAAACTAGAAAAACCAGGCCAAGTTGTGAATTGACCCATTTAAATACTTTAATTAAAAAAATTATTTTATATATTGATTTTATGACCCGGTTTGTCCAAACCAGTCCGAACTAGGCCCGAACCAAATTTAAGCCCATGTAAGAAGATAGTGTGACCAAATGTGGCCATGTGGGCATATTTTATGTATGTACAAATATTTCCTAAATTATTTTAGAATTTCATGTAAAATTTTTAATTATTTAACGATTTGTACAATTATTGGTATTTTATTATTAAATAATATTTTGCAACATTTTGTACAATTTTTTGGACCCGGATAAGGGTGAGCCCACCTAGACTACCATTTAATATTTTAATATTATTATTATTATTATTAAGGTTATTTTTATTATGATTAAATAGTCATAATTATTGATATTTAATGTTATTACTAGTTGTCAATTTTATTGTCAATTGGATATATAAAGATATATATTTAATGTTATATATGTATGTAGACAAGATGTAGATTTTATTTAAATTGTAAAGAGATTTATATATATATATATATATATATATATATATATATATATATATATATATATATATATATATATATATATATATATATATATATATATATATACGATAAAAGGAAAAGAAAAAAAAAGTTATTGGTGGTCGGCCCCACAAGTGGAAAACCGACCACCCAAGCAATAACAAGCAGCAAGCTTCAGCTGCTCTCGGAAAGGGGGGACCCGACCCACAGCAAGCATAAGCCACACCAACTTGTGGCCGAACCTTACATATATATACAGGTATATATATATATGTTTTAAAGGTAAACCCAAACCCTAATTTCTTCCATTCTACTCTCTCCTCCGTACACACCACACCACCCTCGGCCAATCCCCTCTTCCGCGTGCACAGCCATAGCCCGGCCTCGTGCGTAGCAGCCCCGCCCGCGACAATGGCAACCACAACGACGGCATCAACAGAAAACAAAACCAAGGTACCTAACTTCTCCATGCTTTCTCCATCAATTTGTATCCATTTTTAGATCCGTAAATTCGTGTAGAAAGCCTACGTGACCCTCTTCGAGATCCTCCAGGTGGATTTCGACATGGCCATCCAACTTGCTCAAAAAATTGAGACGAAGTTGGAGAAAAATCACTTTTCTGGAATATTAAAAACTGTTTTAAAGCACCAACTTGTTGGCCACTTTTCTTTCTGTACAATAGGATTTTGTAGAAACAAATTAAAGGTAGTCAAAGACAACATAACCGAGATTGTAACGCACCTTCTGGAATCACTTTTCATCTCGTATGTAGAAAGTTACACGCTGTTAAAGTTTCACAAAAAATGTAAATTCTGTTTTCAAAAAGTAGAAAAATACCCCGATACGGCGTCCGTCCCAACAAATCGGGCGACGTGGCCACGCACTATACGCATCGAAAGGCATGTATGGATGTTTTCGATGTGTGAGAACTGACGGAACCCGATTTCGTTGCATGTGCTCGACGAAATCAGTGCGTATCCGTCGAAATACCTCCGTATTGACCTTTTGCAAACTTGGCCATAACTTTGTGCACACTCATCAAATTGCGACAAAAATTACGTCATTGTACATGAAATATTTTTCGAGTTCTGTACGCCAAGTTTGGTCCGATTCTGAGAAGGTTGACCGGGACACCATTTTGGCGGGCCCACAATCCCACTCAACGGGCAATTTTGTGCACAGCCCACCGGAATCCAAATTTGGACATACCATTGGGTTCGTCTCATCAAAATAAATCCGTAGACAAGTAGTTTGATGAATTTAGAGACCATAGATTCTGGCACATATTTCGGTACAAAGCGGGTCCAACGGCGGACATCGTTTTGACCCAAAATTATGATTTTGCCCATGTTCCAGAATTTGACTTTTGGACATGCATTTCCTAGGCATATCTTTTATTCCAAACTTGTTTGTGATGTTTGTTGCACCATCCGGAGTCATCTGCGGAATTTGGCTTTTCTTGATTCGTTTATTTGACGGTTCGAGCTACTGGATCATTTCCTTTTGCACATAACCTCAGGCAAGACACCTTACCATTTGTTGTTTATTTATTTTAGCTCATATTTCATGCATTATTCATTATTTTCTTTATGCAAAATAAACTGTGATACATGGCATAACTTGTTAGAACTTACTGTTCAGTTATATTTCCTGCTATGTATTATTTTTCTCACACATTAAACCTAGATTGAAGGGACCACCTTGGGTGTTGCATTCATAGGCCTTGACACATTTATACCACGTTGTTGTTGGTCAGATATAGGACTCGAACATGCGTGATTAGCTGGCCACCATTACGTATAAGCCGTGCGTTAGGAAATAACTGCTAATAGAGTTGCATGTTAGAAGACTTAGCAGTTATGAGTTGGCATTGGACATGTAGAACATGATTGGAAGTTGACTACCACCCTATCTATTGTAGACTTACTCGCTACTGAGGAACGATAGGTAGACTATATGCTATAGACTCGCTCGATACTGAGGAATAGTATATGGTATTATGAGTCGCTACTGAGGTACTGTACTGTATTGGTATTTTCTTGACTTGACCCGGTAGTCATGCGACCATGAACTGTTCTTAAAACTGCATTCACTTAGATTGGTTATGCACCCTTATCCGTTAGGTATGAGTACTTTTGGTTTGGGTACTTGTATCTGACCGTGGCTTGGAACAATAACTTGTCGCGGATTAGTTCACCACATCTTGTCCTTGTTTGGTTGTAGGTGTGGCTTACTACTCCGATGAGAAGGTATTGAACCTTGTTGGGGGTCCGGATACCATATTGGATTCATAGTATGGAATGATACGTCATCGTGAATTAGTTTACCATCTTCTGTCCTTGTTTGGTTGGGGGGAAGGTACGCTAGTTCAATGGTGTTTATTGAACCATATTATAATTCAATTGACTTATTTATTTGAGAAATTTATATTCGATTATATTGGCATGATATTATGTGTCTTGTTACGTCCTTCTGAGGACCTGGTTATCTCTCCAGGTGTGTGCTATTGTCTTTCACAGGTATTCTAGCCGAGGTCGTGATCTTCTCTATTCATTCGGAGATGACGTGTCTTGGGTCTTTCTTTGCTACTCCTGCCAAATCATTTCAGTTTCCATATACGTTTTCCTTTAATTGTTGGTAGTGAATTTGTCTCCGCCAAACATATTGTACAAAGACTCATTACAGTTGATTATTTGATATCTTTTTTTTATATTTGTGGATGAGATTAGATTACTCTTGGTTTACTGTATTTTACAGCTTATGTATTCATACGAGGTTTCCATATATTGAAGTATACTTCTTATGTATACAGCTGGCATGACTATGTACCTAGTCCTACGTATTTTGGGACTGGAGCATTACATGTTTTTGTGGTAGGCCATGCAGGTCGAATTTGTCACTTCGGTTAGGTGAGCCTGCAATATAGGATTAGCGTCTAGGAATCTCATCCACATACTTGATCACCTTGCTTGGTTTCCAAATTCCAAACTCTCATTGTCTCCCTTAATTTTTGCATCTTGCTTGAGCTCTTTCTACCAATACCCTTATCTTCTTGTGCTTAGTCATGGTTAGAAAGATGACTACACTACTATATACTTATTGGTCAACCATATGGCTAGAAGGATTACATTGGCAATTGGAATACACGGAGACATTGACTAAGTCATAAAGGCATTTTCTAAAAAAAGTGTGATTTAATGGTTAGTAGTTTCTAAGTTGGGATATTATCAAAGAAGGTTTTAATCTTGAGAATTCTAAGTAGTAATCACCAGAGGATCGATGGAAATTTATGTGATACTATAGGAAAATTGCTAGAACCTATATACCATTAATTTAAGAAATTGATTAGATTTTTGAGTTTGATATTTATGAATTATTGAGTTATAGTTATACATCTTTAAGCAGATAAAATTTGATTGGAAATGATTTTAAATTTTTTAAAAAAATGGCAGTAGGAATTAGTTAAATTGAGTCATACAAGTTACGATTTATATGTTTATCAAATTTCAATTTTAAGTAAAAGTAATGATATTGAAATCTTGGTTTAAAATAATTGGAAGATATGGATACGATTTTTGAGGAAAATTTCAAATTTGAATTCGTATCCTTTGGTTGAAGATTTACAAGCTATTTAGATTTTGGGTTTAAAAGTTGTGATTATGTTTGCATGACTTAGCAGTAGAAGTTATGGTTGGTGAGTGCGTTAAAATATTGAGCTGTAAATTTTAGATTGATCGTGTTATGCTAAGGGTTCATCTAGAGGATTATTTGAGAAAGTTTTAGAGTTTTAAAGTTATGAAGGGATATAGAAATTTTTATGGATTCACGACTTATGAACTCCTGAGTTTAAAAGTCGGAGTGAAAAATGTTAAATTGTGGAAGAAATAGTAGTAACGTGATGAAAGTTCATTGAAGATATATGGAAGGGATTAAACTTTTAATCATGATTAAATTAGACGGCTTGGAGTGAATACAAATTAAGGTAGTTCATTTTTGAAATTTTTTATTAAGAACTTTCGGAAGAAAACCTGAGTTAAAATTTTAATGGTAGCTGTCTCCAAGATAGCCCTAATAAGTTAGAAGTATTCCATGCTAAATGCCATCTCACTCATGACCATGATGGTAGTATATACACAAGCATTGTTAGTCATCTATCAAAGTATGTGACTGTATCTCAACCATGACTTACTCGACCTTTCCTCAAATCTAGAACTTTTATTTGACCTTCTAACCGTTTGCAATTTGAATAGAGATTTGATTGCTCCTAAGCCGTATCCATCTAGGAGACTATTTTTTCTCTAGAACTGTGACCCTAAATTATATTATTGGATTCCTTAATTAATCTTATTTTATGCTTTAACTTGATATTCTTTATTTTTTTGGCATTAATTGTCACATCATGAACTCCCACTTTCTATTTTAGATCTTTTGGCATCCCTTACCGTGATTTGGATATTTGGAGCACAACACTATACTTTTCCTTCCTACAAATTTCATATGTAAGACCTAGACGAGCCCACCTTCAGGTAGGTATATCATGTACCACTAAAATACGTCTCTTCGTGCACTATTTTCATAATATAACTTTCTGGCCAAAATGACCAAACTATAACCTTTACCATGATACTGATATATTTTTCGACCACGGATAGGGACTCAATCTCGACTCAATTCTTTCGACCCGATATGTGATTTTGTTCTACTTAATTCCTTAAATGCTTAAATTTGTGCTTTATCTTGATTGCTTGACCCATTGTCCCATCACATTACTAGCTTAATTCTTGTAAGTTGGGTAGAATACCTTATGGCCCAACAAAGCCTTTGTCCTTGTGACCCATGTCGATAAGTTTACTCATACTATAAACTGAGAGGACCCTAACTTAGCTAGTCAACCAAGTCAACTGCACAGGCCCAAACTTCGAGCGGAACTTAGATTTTAAAAGATCCTGGACTATTTAATTTCCTTTATCATTCTCCCTTACTTATATTTTGACTATCTTATGCTGCTAAATAGCCTCAGTTTTGTAAGCTTATTTTTTTACCAAGCTTGATCATGACATATTTTATTGGGTGCACCCACTAACATATTGTCTAATCAGAACCGGTGCATGATGGTCTGATCAACCTATTGCACTTTGGTTCACCTTCATATATTATTCTACGTGGATGGAGACATAGTTAAACTTGCCCTAGAGTCTCATCCACGACAGCCTTGGTAATTCTCTTTTAAATTATTTTCGTCGCCTATGAACTTCTTATTCGTACTCAATAGCATCGTCTTGAACCCTTTATTGTTCTGGTATTTTACTTATTTTATAGAGACAATGCATTGTACTTGAGAAATGGACCCAAGGTATCACTTTAGTCATGTGGCTATATCCTCGCCTTAATCTACTCCTTCTACCCCTCAACCCCATCTACCCTATTATTCCTAAATTTCAAGGACGAAATTCTTGTAAGTTGGGTAGGATGTAAAACCCCTAAATTTTTGGTAATATTTTTTTGTTTTGTTATTTAAAAGACTTAAAAATGAATTTATGCAATTTATGATATTATTATTAGTAGAAATGACCTTAGCCATTGTTGAGTTTTGGAGCACTAGATGACCATGACTTTTAGCACAGAAGTTGTAACAGTGTGTCTTGACTAGTATATTAGCCATGTCAGGGGAAGCCTAGCCATGATGATGTTCAAACTAGAAAAACCAGGCCAAGTTGTGAATTGACCCATTTAAATTATTTTAATTAAAAAATATTTTATATATTGATTTTTATGACCCGGTTTGTCCAAACCAGCCCGAACTGGGCCCGAACCAAATTTAAGCCCATGTAAGCAGATAGTGTGACCAAATGTGGCCATGTGGGTATATTTTATGTATGTACAAATATTTCCTAAATTATTTTAGAATTTCATGTGAAATTTCTAATTATTTAACTATTTGTACAATTATTGGTATTTTATTATTAAATAATATTTTGCAACATTTTGTACAATTTTCTGGACCCGGATAAGGGTGAGCCCACCTAGACTACCATTTATTATTTTAATATTTTTATTATTATTAAGGTTATTTTTATTATGATTAAATAGTCATAATTATTGATATTTAATATTATTACTAGTTGTCAATTTTATTGTCAATTGGGTATATAAAGATATATATATTTAATGTTATATATGTATGTAGATAAGATAAAGATTTTATTTAAATTGTAAAGAGATTTATTGTGTGTGTGTATATATATATATATATATATATATATATATATATATATATATATATATATATATATATATTCTTTATATATATATATATATATATATATATATATAAGACAAAAGGTAAAGAAAAAAAAGTTATTGTTGGTCGGCCCCACAAGTGGAAAACCGACCACCCAAGTAATAACAAGCAGCAGCTTCAGCTGCTCTCGGAAAGGGGGGACCCGACCCACAGCAAGCTAAAGCCACACCAACTTGTGGCCGAACCTTACATTTATATATATACAGGTATATATGTTTTAAAGGTAAACCCAAACCCTAATTTCTCCCATCCTCCTCTCTCCTCCGCACACACCGCACCACCCTCGGCCAACCCCCTCTTCCGTGCGCACAGCCGTAGCCTGGCCTCGTGCGTCGCAGCCCCGCCCGCGACAGCGGCAACCACAACGACGACATCAACAGAAAATAAAACCAAGGTACCTAACTTCTCCATGCAATTTCTCCATCAATTTAAATCTGTTTTTAGATCCATAAATTTGTGTAGAAAGCCAACGTGACCCTCTTCGAGATCCCCTAGGTGGATTTCGACATGGCCATCCAACTTGCTCGAAAAATTGAGACAAAGTTGGAGAAAAACCACTTTTCTGGAAATATTTAAAACTTTTTTAAAACACCAACTTGTCGGCCAATTTTCTTTCTGTACAATAGAATTTTGTAGAAACTAATTAAAGGCAGTCAAAGACAACATAACCGAGATTGTAACGCACCTTCTGGAATCACTTTTTATCTCGTATGTAGAAAGTTACACGCTGTTAAAGTTTCACAAAAAATATAAATTCTGTTTTCAAAAAGTAGAAAATACCCCGATACGGCGTCCGTCCCAACAAACCGGGCAACGTGGTCGTGCACTATACGCATCGAAAGGCGCGTATGGATGTTGTCGACGTGTGAGAATTGACGTAACCTGATTTCGTTGCATGTGTACGACAAAATTAGTGCGTATCCGTCGACAAAATTGTACTCGAATTATTTTTCGGGTCCTGTGCACCAAGTTTGGTCCGATTCTGAGAAGGTTGACCGGGACGCCATTTTGGCGGGCCCACAATCCTACTCAACAGACAATTTTGTGCACAGCCCACCGAAATCCAAATTTGGACATTCCGTTGGGTTCGTCTCATCAAAACAAATCCGTAGATATGTAGTTTGATAACTTTAGAGACCGTAGGTTCTGGCGCACATTTTGGTACAAATCGGGTCCAACGGCGGATATCGTTTTGACCCGAAATTATGGTTTTGCCCATGTTCCAGAATTTAACTTTTGGACAGGCATTTCCTAGGCTTATCTTTTATTCCAAACTCGTTTGTGATGTTTGTTGCAGCATCCGGAGTCATCAGCAGGATTTGACTTTTCTTGATTCGTTTATTTGACGGTTCGAGCTACTGGATCATTTCTTTTTGCACATAACCTCAGGCAAGACACCTTGCCATTTGCTATTTATTTATTTTAGCTCATATTTCATGCATTATTCTTTATTTTCTTTATACAAAATAAACTGTGATACATGGCATAACTTGTTAGAACTTACTGTTCAGTTATATTTCCTGCTATGTATTATTTTTCTCACACATTAAACCTAGATTTAAGGGACCAACTTGTGTGTTGCATTCATAGGCCTTGACATATTTATACCACATTGTTGTGAGTCAGATATAGGACTCGAACATGCGTGATTGGCTGGCCACCAGTACGTATAAGCCGTGCGTTAGGAAATAACTGCTAATAGAGTTGCATGTTAGAAGACTTAGCAGTTATGAGTTGGCATTGGATAGGGAGAACATGATTGGAAGTTGACTACCACCCTATCTATCGTAGACTCACTCGCTACTAAGGAACGATAGGTAGACTATATGCTATAGACTCGTTCGATACTGAGGTACTGTACTGCATTGGTATTTTCCTAACTTGACCCGGTAGTCATGCGACCATGAACTGTTCTTAAAACTGCATTCACTTAGATTGGTTAGGCACACTTATCCATTAGGTATGAGTACTTTTGGTTTGGGTACTTATATCTGACCGTTGCTTGGAACAATAACTTGTCGCGGATTAGTTCGCCACATCTTGTCCTTGTTTGGTTGTAGGTGTGGCTTACTACTCCGATGATAAGGTATTGAACCTTATTGGGGTCCGGATACCATATTGGATTCATAGCATGGAAAGATACGTCATCGTGAATTAGTTTACCATCTCTTGTCCTTGTTTGGTTGGGAGGATGATACGCTAGTTCAATGGTGTGTATTGGACCATGTTATAATTCAATCGACTTATTTATTTGAGAAATTTATATTTGGTTACATTGGCATGATATTATGTGTCTTGTTACGTCTCTCTAAGGACCTGGTTATCTCTCCAGGTGTGTGATATTGTCATTCGCATGTATTCTAGCCGAGGTCGTGATGTTCTCTATTCATTCGGAGATGACGTGTCTTGGGTCTTTCTTTGCTACTTCTACCAAATTATTTCAGTTTCCATGTATATTTTTCCTTTACTTTTTGGTAGTGGATTTGTCTCCGCCCAACATATTGTACAAAGACTTATTACAGTTGATTTTATGATATCTTTTATTATTACATTTGTGGATGAGATTAGATTACTCTTGGTTTACTGCATTTTACAGCTTATGTATTCATACGAGATTTCCATATATTGGAGTATACTTTGTATGTATACAGCTGGCATGTCTATGTTCCTAGTCCTACGTATTTTGGGACTAGGGCGTTACATCCGCAATATCAGTCCTCCTTCAATACGGAGGTGGGAGACCCCACTCTTGGAGACCACTTCCAATATCGGCATCGAAACTTGGCACGTGAGTTGGTATTTGATGCGGCTTGTGCCAGTCTAAGTTTTGATCCGTAGGATCCGAATCCTGTTGCAAAGGAGTTCTATGATATCTTCAACCATGCTGATACTCCGTCATATCCGGGTTGTGATTCTCATTCTATCCTGTCGGTGGTCATGCGGTTGTTGAACCTCAAGTCTAATTTTAACTTGCCGCAAGAATGCTACGATCGGATAATTCAGTTTGTTAGAGAGTTGCTGCCAAAAGGAGCGAATAATTTGCCAGAAAACTTTTATAAGTCGCAGATGATGATACGAAAACTCGGATTAGGCTATAAAAAGCTAGATTGTTGCCGAAATAGCTGCATGTTGTACTACAAGGAGAACAATAATAAAGACAAATGTATTTTCTGTCACGAGGACCGGTACAAGCCCATTCGGGGCAAATAAAAATCAACTGCACGAGCAAGGTTGCGTCCCTACAAATACATGTAGTTTTTGTCAATCACAAAGAGGCTACAGAGAATGTATATGTCCTCAAATATTGCAGAATACATGACATGGCATAGTAAAGAGCGGAAGATGGATGAAGGAGAATTATCTCACCCATCTGATGGAGAGGCATGAAATCATTTTAATCGATGTCATCCTGGATTTGCTGCAGAGCCTAGGAAAGTTCGACTGGCTTTATGTTATGATGGATTCACTCCTTTCGGACAGTCGGAGGCTTAGTACTCTCGTTCGCCGATGATTTTGACTCCTTATAATCTACCACCGTGGATGTGCATGCAGACTCCTTATATCTTCTTGACACTTATCATACCTGGTCCAAAAAATCCAAAGAAGAACATCGATATCTACTTGCAGCCATTGGTGGACGAGTTGAAACAATTGTGGCAGTTCGGCGTTCAAACGTGTGATATATCGATGGAGCAGAACTTTACGATGAGAACGATGTTGATGTGGACCATTAATGATTTTCTAACATACAGAATGTTATCTGGGTGGAGTACTCATGGTATTATGTCTTGTCCGATATGTATGGAAAAGAGTAAGGCATTTCGCCTTCAGAATGGTGGAAAAGCTTGTTTTTTGATTGCCATCGTCAGTTCCTTCCTATATCGCATCCTTGAAGAAGGAACATGGACGCCTTTAGAGCTGGTAAACAGGAACTAACTCCTTCCCCGTTGAGATTGACTGGAGATATCTTTTAGGCGAGGTAGAGGATTTGTCGACTGTAAAAGAAGATCCGAGTTCGGGCCATCACCTAGAAGGATTCGGACATAGCCATAATTGGACGAAGCGGAGTATCTTTTGGGACTTACCTTATTGGAAGGACAATCTCATAAGACACAATCTTGATGTCATGCATATTGAGAAAAATGTATTCGACAACATCTTCAATACGGTGATGGATATCAAGAGAAAAATGAAAAACAATCCCAAAGCAAGAAAGAACTTGGAAATTATTTGCAGGCGTCCAGAGTTGCATCTAACACGAAGATCCGATGGTAATTAGGTCAAGCCCTCAGCACCATTTACACTGAGTAGGAATGATAAATTGATAATATGCAATTGGATTAGAAACTTGAGATTCCCTGACGGTTACGTGTCGAATCTGGCAAGATGTGTCAATCTCAACGAACGCAAGCTGATAGGGATGAAGAGTCATGATTGCCACGTGTTCATGGAGCGTTTACTTCCTATCGCTTTGAGAGAGATACTGCCTTCTCAAGTATGGGGTCCACTGGCCAAGTTATCTATATTCTTTAGAGACTTGTGTTCAAGTAAGTTGACGGTGCAACATATGTTTGAACTTGAGGAGAAGATTGTATTGACATTGGGCAAGTTAGAAAAGGTATTTTCTTCCGACTTTATTGATAATATGAAACATTTGCCGATTTATCTTGCATACGAAGCACGTATCGGTGCTCCCGTCCATTATCGTTGGATGTATCCATTTAAGAGTTATAAATTATTTAATTATCTATTACTAATAATTATTTTATTCAAAAAGATCTAATATTGAATATATTATTTATAGATATCTATATTACTTGAAGAAGAAGGTGGGTAATAAGGCCCATGTAGAAGCTTCGATATGCGAAGCATATATTATTGAGGAGGGTCTTAAACTTCTGCTCAATCTACTTTGATACTCATGTCAGAACAAACTAGAATAGAGCACTAAGAAATGATGAAGGTGAGGTCGATGAACCGAATCGTGGAATCTGCACTATCTTCAATGTTGGTGGCAAGCCTACAAGTGCTTCTAAGTTACGATAGTTGAAGGACGATGAGTTTGAAGCCGCTCATCGATATATTTGCCTGAATAGTGGAATAGAGAAGATGGAAGATATAGAGAAGTAGGAGACATAATTTTTCTATGTTATACTCCAATTTTGCGATATACTTATAAAAATTTCACTAACTTTTCTCGTTTTTATCATATTATTTTTAGAGCTGAGATGAAAATAGAGAGACCTAACATTGATGATGATGATCTTACTAGAGAGGTTGACAGAAAATTTATGTCGTGGTTCTATAACTATGTAAGGATTAGTATCATTTAACTATTGTTAATTCAATTGATCGACGAAAGGGCCTTTGTCCTAATGACGTTATGATACGTGATATTTTAGGTTTTTCGTCCTGGCACACAATTGACCGACAAAAGACTTCGAGCACTAGCTATCGGACCAAGCAAGAGGGCAAAATGTTGGGATGGATATACCATCAATGGCTTCAAATTTAGAACCACTGATAAGCCTATCAATCACCCATTTGTCGATGAGGAGGCTAATTCCACAAAGAATTATGGAGTTTGTGTAAGATGATCGGTCTACGACGCCGATCCAAAATTTGACTATTACGGTGTTCTAAGAGATATTAAAGATCTGGATTACTCTTTTGATACCCAAATTGTGCTGTTCAAATGTGATTGGTTCGACACAACACCCAAGCAAGGATGGAGAATTGACAAACAGTTAGGATTTGTTGATATAAAACACAAAAAAAAAAGGATTCGAACGGTTTGTGTTGGCTAGTCAAACGGTCCAAGTGTACTACACGAATTATCCTGGTCGACGATGGACGACTCATGATTGGTGGACTGTATGCAAAACTAAAGCAAGAAATACATATAATATTGGAGATCAAGCATACCAGGAGGATAAGGTAGTCATGCTTTAACCAACATCTATGAGTTTAGCCGGCAATGATGACATAGAGGTTGACGTTACTATAGAGGATGATATAGTTGACGAAGAGCTTGACATATAGGACATACCTCATGTAGATAAGGAGTCTGAAATGGACGTATTGGATGAGGATGAAGAATTTGAAGATGAAGGTGAAAGTGGAAGTAATAGTGAAAATGAATAAGATAAAGATGAAGAAGATTCGGATTACGAAGAAGATGAAGAAGATTAGTACGTATTACCTATTAGATTTGCATTAATTATTTGTATCAACACACCTTTATTTAATTTCTATTAGATTTGCATTGATTATTTGTATCATCACATCATTTTTTATTTCTTCAGAATTACATATGGTGGGATGAGGCCGTACACATCGACTTTGAGGATCTGGGTCGACCCGTCCTCCTACTCCTGCTCCTCCTAGTACTCCGACTGTAGATCACAGAGGAGTTAGTGAGGACGATTTGGTTGATGAGGAGGATGGATTATCTCCACCGTTCACTCGTTCTTCAGTCGACGGAGCTAGCCCTGATATTCCTTCAGCATCTACTCCTACCGGTGCTGGTGCCCCATCTTCTACGCCAGAGACTACACATTTTGCCCCTACTGCGATGAACCCATATCCTGGCCTTTTGGTCGACCGTGGAGTGTACATACGTCGACCAGGATTTGAAGACCCTCCTACTCTGCTAGAGCGGCCATCGAATATCACTCGTACCGTGCTGTGGGCCGATGGAACGACGTAAGTATACTAGTGTTAGTAGACACATTTATTCATACTCTATTTATTATATAATCGTACATTGTTTTGTTTATTCCAGGTTCTTTCCGGTCCATGCTGGTAGAGATTTTGGGGAGTTGATGTGTCGACAATTCCATGGTCCCTATCTGAACTTCGGGGACATCCCAGTTGATAGACGATTTATTTGGCTCGAGATGCTTGAGGTATGTCTAAATAATATCGTCTTTGTTTACAATATTTCTTAAATATTTGCTCATTTGTTTTTATTTGTCATTATTTGTAGAAGTCGTACTGGTGGCCGGCGCATAGAGATCAGGCGATCCGGAAGTGCTACAAGTCCGTCGCCAGCAAGAGGTTGAGGGATATGGTCAACGACCAGAAGGCGTTATTTATACAAAGTAGTGATCGATGTAAGGAGTGGTTGAAGGAGGAATTCTGGGAGGAGATGAAGAAGAAGATGGACACTCCGACTTATAAGGCCAAGTGTGAGAAGGCAAAGACTGCCCGTGCTAAGGGTGGTTACCACACGGGTGGATCCATCCCAATTACAGAGCATTATCGACGGCTGGTGAGTATTCTTATTTGTTATTTCTTCAATTGTTTAAGTTTACTGTTTAGTTATAAATTGATGTTTAATTATTACAGTGCGAGGAGGTCGCCAAGGCAGGCGGAGATTCGAACGCCGTGGACTTTTCTAAAGTTTTCGAGTGTACCCATAAGTGAAAGAAGGATGGGAAGCTCGTAGATGATCGGGCGACCAAAGCCTATGTAAGTTTTTTGAGTCCTATATCTAATTACATTTCTTCTTCGTCTTTACGTACTTAACTATATTTAGTTTACCGAAATAGTTAGTCTGAACTCTAATATGAATATTAACTATAAATCATAACCCTAAGTAGCATTATAAATCAAAGAATAGTTTAAGAGACGTATGAGAACCTAACCATAACAATACTTACATCGAAAATAAAATACCAATATTAACTCTAAATCTATTCACCTATATAAATATAGAAGACTTATGAGACTTTAGAGAGTCGAGTCGGTGAGGGAGGGACTGCCGAGGGGAGAGCTGGGACTAGTTAGCCACCATCGCCGGCTGTGAGGAACGACTTGTGGATACAAGTCGTAGGTAGAGGAAAAGGGGACAATGCGTACGGTACTGGATCATTAGCATCACAGCTGTCCGTTTATTCCAGAGCTCCTCTATCTCCATTGCCTCCACCCCCACAGACCGATGATACTGCCGACGCCTATACCTTGCGGCAGATTACACAGATTCTGGTGGCCCTCCAGGATCATGTGGGGCAGATGAGTGGAGCTCTGTTCATAGCAGGTCTGATGCCTGCCCCTACTGCACCGGCTCCTGCTTCGACCACAACGCCTCCGCCAACGACTGCTCCTCCGACCACATAGCCTCTTGTCGTGCCGCTGACTCTTCCAGATGTCGTTCCTGCCCAGGACGTACAGCGGATCCTCACTTTGGTCCTAGGGCAGTTATATTCATGCGGACGGCCGGTTATGCCTCCGCCACCTCCTCCACCTCCACCACCATCAGTTTGAGTTTTGTTTTTTTTTGTTGTATTTGACGATGAGTTTGTATGAACTTTAGGGGTTTGATCGATATTTGTGCATATGTACTATATTGTGACTGTTGGACTATATTGTGACTGTTGGACGTGAGTGTATATGTACTATATTGCAACTGTGGGATGAGTTTATGTATGCTTGGGTTTATTTTTTATATATTGGGGTTATATTTAATGTGGTATAAATATTAGGTTAATGAGTTTATGTATGACATCTCTATTAACAGGTTTGAGCAAAGCTGGAACAATTTAATATGGTATAAATAAAATGTTTAGCGACTAACCAGCGACGGATTAGCGACGTAAATCTGAAAATTTTGTAGGCTAGCGACTAACCTGCGACAGACTAGCGACGAAAATTTGGAAAAAATTACAGGTCAGCGACGAAAATATCCGTCGCTGAGTTTCTGTATGATACTAAAATCGTATAAGACGAGTCAGCGATGGAAATTTTCGTCGCTGACCTTCTGGAAAATTTGGTATTTTGGCTCACAAAAAAATATCGGTAATCCGTCGCTAATATGTCGCTGTGATTGCCGACGTTTACAATTCGTTGCTAATCCGTCGCTATACTTGCGTCGGTATTTTCGTCGGTAATCCGTCGCTATAGCGACCGATTACCGACATATGTTCTATAGCGACGTTATGTTTATCGACGTCAATTATCCGTCGGTAAGCCGTCGGTAAACGTATTTAGTGACGGAATATAAGTATTTAGAGACGAAATGTTCTGACGGGCCACTATCAAGTGTGCTTGTCAAGAGTGCGCTTTGACGGGCCACTATCACGAATAACAAGACGGGTTCATGCTATAATGTCTAAGTCAAGTTAAGTTCAATACTAGCAAGTCATAAACATGCTCAAACTCTATCATGCTCAATATTAACAAGTTATCATGCTGGATCCCCACAAGTTAGGCCAAGTACAAGATGCATTAAAGGTCAAGTCATTACACTAAGAACTATATGAACAAGCATGGAGATATGGGACAAGGGGTATCATGGCAAGAATGGCGCCGGACAAATGATGATAGGCCAAATGATGCTGGGTGGCGCCGGGCTAAGAGAGCTAGGTGGCGCACGGCAAGTGGCGATGGGCCAAGTGGCACGCGATCGAAGAGCGCGGCGCTAAATAGCTCACGGCGCTAGGTGGTGCTCGGCCAGAAGTGCAGGATGGAAAGTGGCGCTAGCTCAAGTGGCGCCAGGGATAGCACGGCGCTAGGTGGCGAGAACTCGCTAGGATGGCATGGCGCCAAGTGGCGCACGCTCCGAGATAACACGGCACCAAAGGGGTGGGTACGCGCGCACTGGAATAGCACGACGCTAAAGAGCGCTGGCTGAAAAGCGCGACGCTAAAGAGCGCACGTGCAACCGTGATGGCACGGCACCAAAGGGCGCACGTGCATTGCTCATCTTCTCCAACAACACCGAAAGTGCTTAGTTGAACCCATGAACTAGAAATGGCATAACTCACTCAAAACAAGTCAGAATTAGGACTTTCAAGGGTCTAAATTGTGTAAAATCAAATTTCCCACAACACAGAACCAATAGATCTTGAAAATAACAAAGTGAAAGAGATCGAAACCAAGAAAAACTGAAAAAACTATATACTTGGATCTACAAGAATCCATCCACCAAAACCAAAAATATCAAGTTCTAAAGAGGTTTAAAATCATGCAAGGAAGAGAATGGAACAATAAACTTGAGATCCATCATGAAGCAAGTTGCACTTATCTAGGACTTCTATGTAGGTGGAGAGGAGTAAATAAAGAAGAAGAATAAATAAATGAGAAATAATGGAAGGGAGAGAGAGGAGTTGACTTATATATCAACCTCTCCATCTCAATCCAAACCAAGAAAAGCTAACCCAAGCCGAACCAAAATAAATCAAGCCAAAGTTAAGAAGACAAGTCAAAAAATACGGGTCACCTGACAAATGTCAGAAATCCGTACACGTATACTGAAAATATGTATAACGAAAAACGGGACTGACATCTACAATATCTATCAACTAACAATATGACCCATAAAACCTGTCATCTCCGTACGGAGGAATAATATGACATAATATCTATATAATCTCAATCACAAGTCTAAAAGAAGATAGAGCACGATATGGAAATAGATAATAAGGAAGATAACTAAATAAAGAGTAAAGTTATCACAACACATAAGTTTAGATTTCCAACACAAATGAATACATATCCTGAATATATCGATAAGTCTAAAATCCTACAGTCAGAACAATCCAATACAATATGGATACTAAACACTCTAAGCTATAACTAGGGCACTCTCTACCGAGCATGATCCTCCTCAGACTCCTATGTGCATCCCTCGTATACCCCCTTCTCATAGTAGGTCGGACAATCATCTAAATCATCTAAAAAATATTGGTTATCGAGTCAGGATTTGAGCGAAGTACATAAACTAAAAGTAGTTCCATTTAGTTGGAAAGCAATATAAAAATGTAATAATAATGAATACTTGATGAACAGTTTATAGAGACAATGTACAAGGAAGAGACAAGTGAATATCAAGCATTAGATGTATATAGAGAACATGTGAAATGTGAAAATAGACAGATATGTAATAAAGGGGAAGCCTGTCATACAAGGTATAATGCAAACAATCCAGGAAAATTTGTATTTTAGACCTGTGTTTTGAAATATCAAGTTGACATGTAAATGGCTAGAATGTGATATCCAGCAAACTATACACGTCCGTGTGTGGCCGCTATTATTTCCGTAAGACCATGGGATAGAATGGGTATGTTAACATGTCTCCTAGGTATTTCTCTGCCTGACTAGTATACATGGATCCAAGTTTTGACACCTATTTCATTAGTCAAGAGTAGATACATTAGTCCAGTAATTTATTAGTCAGTGAAACTCAATAGGCATGAAACTACGTATCTCAAGTCAAGGGATCCATATAATACCAATCCGTGAGTCTATCGTATCGGGATCAAGATAGAACCATAGTATAACATACATCATAGGAAATATCAAATAATAAAAACTATTAGAGATTGTACTCACATGTCGTCCTGAGCAATGATTGTGAATCAGGGCTCAAAGTGATGTCACATGAACCTATATATGAGTTATACAAGTTAAATCACTACAAAAAAATGACGATTCTTGACGGTTTATAAGTTGACGGTCGTCGAAAACCGTCAACAATAGTGGTTATCTTGACGGATTTAGGCTTACGCCAAGAGATGTCATTTTTTATTATTGTAGCAATTTTATAGCATGTATGTTGATGGTTTTAGACGATCCGTCAAGAAACATCATTTTATAAATTGACGGCGCGGTGATAACCGTCATCTGATGTATGTACGAAAAAATTGGAATAATATTTTCAACTGCCATTATAGTAATTTTTTAAAATTTTCATATTTGTTGACGGATGGTTGTTCTTTTAATCAAAGAACACAGCAACCAGTCTCTCGATCTCTCATAATACTCTCTCTCTTAGAGAATCCTCTTCCGTTTCTCATCTTTCCCTTATTAAAATCCCTTTTCTCGTACGACTCCTCTCTGCTTCCCCTCTACCGTAGTCGCTCCGTCAACCACTCTCCTATCTATTTTTCGAGCTCCTCTGAGGCCTTCCTGTGCGCTCTGGCCATCCACGACCGTCGACCACTCCCCTGTCTCTTTCCCGAGCTCCTCCGCAGCCTCCCCGAGGTCGAGCCTCTACCTGCCTCCGTCGATCCGACCATCCGACTTCTCGAGGATCTCCTCTACGTCAGCCGCCTACTTCGAGCTCCCCCTACCCACCACCCCTGTGCCCCCTATGCCCAAGCCGGCTTCCTTCATCGCCGGCCACCCATAGTCGACCCCAAGATCCAGCCACGAGCTCCCTGCTCGACCCTCCTCCTTTTTTCTCTCTCTCGGAGTAGTCGACCCTTTTTCTTCTTAAAGAAAACCCTAACCCTGGCTCTTTCCTTCCCTGTGGTCGTTGTTTCCTGACAAACTGGCCCCTTCCGAGATGCTGTGACCGTGACACATACCCGAGACGTTGCAACGACTCTGAGGCATGCTCCTACGCCGGTGATGACGTATCGAGGACGCATTCCCAAGTCCATGTAGAAGCTGGACGTGCGATTATGATCGAATCTGAGGCATCCTTTCGGATTTTGACACTAATTTGGGTATAATTTCTAAAACTCTTGGTTGGAATCTCTGTTTCGGTTTTATATCTGTCGATGATGATATTTGGGTCTCGATCTCCCTACCTAAATAGGGTTGTCAAATTTTTGATGCCTATCGGATTCAACGTTGTGTGACGATCCTTTGATCGTCTTGGTTTGAGAATCTTAGTGATTCCTAGATCACGGATTCTATTTGCTGGATGGGTTTCTTCCTATATTGCTGTCGGGTTTTGTATTACTGTTGGGTGAAGAAATTCATATATGCTGGGTTGGTATTTAAATTAACATATTGTTGCTTGGTATTCAGATGATATGTTGGGATATTTTCATATACTGTTGGTTGTTGGGTTGTTATATAATTATGGTTTGGTTGTCTATTTCCCTATGTTCTTATACTATGGGTAATATGGTTCTGTTGGCATATATGTGGTTCCCTTGGGATAACGTGATGTTGGATATGTTCTCAGTATATTGCTTAGGTTTAGTGATATGTCGTTGGATAATATTAGCATGCTAGACATTTTATTCCTTGTTGGCTTGGTATTATTTTTGAGTACTCTGATACTCTTGGAAATGGTCGTTGACCAAATGAACAAAGACGTTGTAGACCATGTCGGGTACACTGGCCTCGTGTCAGTATATGTTCAATACATGCGGAGGCACACGCAAGTACGACAAATGATGTATGATCAAAATTTGAGACTTAGTTTATCTTATTTTTTAGTATCTTGTTGCCTAGTCGTATTCGTGTTTTTGGTACAGTAGGGTAGTTCATTCTGGGTGCAGATACGCTCATGTTTATACGATTCAATTTTGGACAAGCAAGTACGCCCATTTCTTTGCCTCCAATTCTCTTTCAATCACAGATGGACCATGTGTGGCACATTGGATTACCTTCCACCTAAAATGTGTATGCTAATTTCCACCTTTACACCCTTTCTATGTGACATACACTTTACATTCCTTCGATCTGACATTGCTAAGATATTTGTGTTTGTTTCAGTTGAAAGTGTAGAACATGATGCTAGTGTAGACATTTGGAGCTTGGGTGTTCTGTGCTACGAGTTCCTTTATGGGGTGCCGCCATTTGATGCAAAGGAGCACTCTGATACTTATAGGAGGTAAGAAGAGTACGCATGTCTCCTTTCCTCAGTAGCATAATTTGTCCTTTTATGTTGTAGAACTCAAATTATAATATCTTCACTTGAATAATGTTCTAGAAGAGTCATCCATCTACAAGTATTATTTATAACAGTTTGTTATTACACACTTTTACCATTATAGAAGTTGGGTTTTGCCTGATAATCCCACCCATAATAACAACTTAAACTCCCTGAGGGTAGGCTGAACTTGGATTATCTCTTAGATAATTTTAGAGGAGCAATATGGGCTAGCTCCACTATTTTTCTGGAAACTCTAGGTTTTCTTAGTAATATTCAGTAGTATAAATATGTTAAAAACATGAAAGATCTTCCTTATAAATTTTTCTATTATAGATGAAGAGTACTATAGTCATAGGATTACTCAGTATAGAGATGTGCTGAAGACTATAGGGGTTAGGTTCGTGTCTGAAGATTCTTATGCTGCAATCAGTGATACATTTGTTCTTCTTGCTGCATCTAAAATGACCAAATAGAATGTATATACCCTGCTTAAGTATATCAAACACTCAAGGGAGCACGATAAACTAAGTGAAAGCTTTTTTGATAAATCTAAGTCAAAAATCGTAGCTTAAGACCTATCAAGGGTACAAGTCACCTCTTGGATCTATTTTCGTAAGGTCCAAGATGGATGATATTGCATAGATTACAACCCTTCTTGTCCTTGATGAGGTTTTCTATGGAAGTGAAATCAGTGAGCATGTTTTGGAGCTCAAGTTATTAGGAGTTGTTACGGATCTGGAAGAAGTATACAAATATATATGTGAGCTTCACATTTTCCACTAGTTTGACTAAAATGAGGAGAGATGCAGTTCTGTTGTTACTTAGTTTTATCCAAAACATGGGGTCCTCGGTTCATGGGTTGTTGAAAAATATAAGGAAGTACCTTGGATGAGAACCAAAATTGGCTATCGATGCCCTTCGGAATCCATCCTTGGTATGATCATTGGGCTCCTTTGTGTGATGTCCCTGTTGTTGATGAAGCACTTTATGGAAATGATATTCAATCTTTCAAGGCTAAACTAAAAGCAATTGGAGTTGTTGTATATTTTGATGATGAAACAGAGACATGTCTCCCATCTTATATGGCCGATACTCTCCCTTAAAACTCGTGACTGTAATGATATTACCTCTTTCAACCTCGTGACTGTATTGATATTGCAGTTCCTAAATATTAGTAAAATATGCTCAGTTCAAGAGGATATATCAGTACAGTCACGAGTCCAAGTGATGAACTTGCTCAAGGCTCAAGTGAAAATGAGTTTTGATAGTCAAGATGGAAGATGAACAACTGATGTGTAAAACCCCCAAATTTTGTGAAATTATTTTTTTATTATTATTTTGGCTTAAATTAAAATTTTACTATTTTTTAAGGAAATGTAAATTTATTTGTTTAGTGTTTTTATTTTGAATAATATTAATGATAGATTCTTACATGAAATTTCCATCCTACAAATATTTGTGAGATATTCACTTATGTATATTATGAGGGTTAGATTATTTTGTCAAATGTTTTTTTATTGATTAAATATAAAGAATATTTCTATATAATAAATAAATTTTACCTTGGTATATAATATAATCTTTTTAAAATTATTTTAATATTTTATACTAGAATGATTATGAGTAATATTAATATAGAAGTGTATTAAATGTTTTAATAGGAATAAATTTTATATGCCGACTCATATTTTAGATATGTATATATATGCATATATAAGTATATCAAATATAGTTAGTAAATGTAGATATTTTTATATATTTTTAAAATATTTTTTGACATATTATAAGTTACTTTGGGCATTTATTAGTTTATATTATTATATATATTTATATATATTATTAGTTTATATATATATATATATATTTTTAGTTTCTTTATTAGTTTATTAGTTATATATATATATATATATTATATCTATATATATATATAAAAAAAATATATATATATATATATATTATATATATTTTTAATTATTATATTTATATTTATTATTATTTATATATATATATATATATATATATATTTTTTTATAATATTATATATATATATAATATTTATAATATATATATATTATATAGTGTGTGTGTGTGTGTGGGGTTATCATATATATATTATATAATAAAGGAAAAAAAAAAGGGAGCAATGGTGGTCGGCCCAAGGACCGACCTCAGCACCCATAACCGACAGCCTTTAGTTGCTAACCATCAGCTTTTGGCTTAAGCAAGAAGAAAAAATAACAATCAACCCACCCATATAAAGTGGGCGGGCCCCCCACCCAAAATTTCTGCTAACTGTTGAAAGCAGCAAGCTCACGACAAATACGCAACCCGTGGGAATTTCTTAGTATTAAACCTATTTGTATTAGGTTTTTGCTATAACTTGTTATATATATACTTTTTCTACAAATCAAAACCCTAGACTTCCAAAACGAAAGTTGCGGCTGATCATACCCCCTTCACCTACGAGTTTCTTTCACCCGCGACAGAGCTTGTGCACGACGAACGGAGCATCGGAAGTCAGCCCTCGTTACCTACAGAGCATTTTTTCCACTCAAGGTACCCTACTTCCCTACGACGTAACTTTTACTCGTAGACCGATTTTCGACTCGTAAGATTTTCTGGAAAGTAGACTTGACCCTCTTCGAGATCCTCTAGGTGGATTTCGAAACAACCCATCGACTTGCTCGAAAAAGCGAGACGAATTGACGAAAAACCTGTTTTCTGTAATACTAAAAACTGTTTTAAAACGATAACTTGTCGGCCAATTTTCTTGCTGTGCAGTAAATAATTGTAGAAACTAATTAAAGCAGTAATAGAAGACAATAACCAAGATCAAAACGTACATGGTAGATCTATGTTTTGATTTATATGCATGAAATAATCTGTTGTTGAAGTTTGTCAAAAAACTAGTTTCGAAAACATTAAAAATCCTGGTACAAGGTACGTCCGACAAACCGGACGACCCCGTCGCAAATCGAAGGCATCAAAAGGTGCGTATCGATTTGTAGACGTGTGGGCTTTGACCGAATTTGAATTGGGCGTGTGTGCGCGAATTTGACCCGTATCCTCGAGAACGCCGTATCGGCCATTTTCGAAATTTTCCAATTACTTTGCACACTCGTCAAATCGTGACGAAACTTGCGCCATTGCACTCAAATATTTTGGTCCTGCATGCCTAGTTTGGTCCGATTCTGAGAAGGTTGATCGGAACGCCAAATTGGTGGGCCCGCGACCCGATTCCTCGGGCGATTTATGCACACTCACAAATCCAAAATTGGACATACCGTTGGGTTCATCTCCTCAAACCAATCCATAGAGATATAGTTTGATGACTTTAGACCGAGGTTCTGGCACGCGTTTTGGTGCAAAGCGGGTCCAACGGGGTCATCGTTTGACCCGAAATTACGATTTTACCCCTGTTTCAGAATTGAACTTTTGGACAGGCATTTCCTAGGTATATCTTTTTACACCGAGAACGTTTTTGATGTTTGTTTCAGCATCGGGGAACGTTTGCGGAGGTCCACTCTAGTAGCTTCTTCTCACTTGTCATTTCATCTACTGGGCTCGTCAAAACACTTTCCAACCACCAGGCAAGTATACCTTGCTATATTTACTGTCATATTATTTATTTTCAGCATTTATTACTTTTTTCATATTTTTATAAACTGTGCATTCAAGCCACACTTGGGTGCAAGCGACTTTACAGTCGTTTCTTGTGTTTATTTTTTTTGTTGCTTGTCGACTTAGTTGTAGTGGACTACCTTTCTATCGTGGGATATTCTTATATCTCCATTGGCCATGACAGTCACACTACACATTTGAGACATGTCGCTAGGGCACGGCTTGCATATGACTGGCCATCTTTATGTAAGATCGTGTGACGGATAGATGATCGTAACTGCTATGACTAGGGTTTTAGAGACTCAAGCAGTTACAAAACTGGACGAGCCATAGGCATGACTTGGATAATGGAGAACATTGGGGAAGGACAGTAGCTAGTGTGTATGGAATCTAAACAGGTAAACCACAGTCTTCGGATGGAACTGTGGCATTTATTGCAGATACCCTCTGACGTTTTGGACGTTACGGTCGGATACAGATGACTGGATGCCAGTTGTACACATAGCCAAAATCCCACCCATGTGCATACAAGTTGTCCTTTAAATTGCACAATAGATGGTTAGAATACCCTTGGCATATTGGTGTCTAGGAGAGTCTTGCATATTTTTTTATTATTCTCCACGTTCATATTAGCATGTTCTTCTCTGTTTCTTGTTAGTCCCTGAGGACCTGGTGATCTCTCTAGGTATAGACGACGAGTATCCTGAGGAGTACAGTCCGACTAGACTCTCCTTTGCAGTAGAGGAGGTCTCGCCTTCGGAGCTTATTTGATTATATTCTTAGTTGATGGACTTATGTAGTTGATACTCTTTTTCATATTCATTTCAGTTGATTTCTTTTCAATAGCGGTAGTGATTTGTTTTGCACTACAGATATTTCTTTTATTTTGAGTTGAGACATTTGGTTGTTATTTCTCTTATTTATCACTGTGGATGAGATATAGATACTGCCTGTGACCATGTTATATTGTTATGAGCGGAGCTCTTTTATTACAGCTTATGTGTGTACATGTAGATTCCATATATTGGAGTAGTCTGCGTATGCATCAGCTGGCATGTACGTATTTCCTAGTCCTACGTACTGGCTGGGGCGTTACTGTTTTTATGGTGGCCCATGCAGGTCTAGATAAATTATTTGGTTACTTTACCGTACCAAGCAAGCCTACATATAGTATAGAGTTTAGGAATCTCATCCACATACTTAATCACCTTCCTTGATTTCAAATTTCAGATTCTCGTTTGACTGTTTATCTTGCATCTAACTTGATCTTGTCCTAACGTATTCTCTATTTTCGTGCCAATAGGATGAATCTTCGTAGTGGTCGCTCTACTACTTTCGCCATTACTGATGGGAACACCTCTGCTCAAGAAGGACCAGTGGGTCAGCCACCCATGTCCCCTACCACTCCAGCACCATCCGAACTGCAGCATGTGATGACACCATCCACTACTCAGCAGCAAGTCCCGGCACCTCAAGTGGGGCAGACAGACCCCAAAAATCCTGCATCTCAAGAAGAGTACCTGCCACTCCCCCAATCTATCCACCCCAGTATCCTCCACAGATTCTACCTCCATATCCACCATCATATCCACTACACCAGCCTCCACAGTATCCACCCTAGCAGCCTCCACAATATCCACCATCATATCCACCCAGCTCCCTCCACAATCTCCACCATCATATCCACCTCAGCAGCCTCCACAATCTCTACCATCATATCCACCCCAGCAGCCTCCACAGTATCCACCATCATATCCACTCCAGCAGCCTCCACAGTATCCACCACCATATCTTCTCCAGTATCTTCCACAGTATCCACCTCAGTATCCTCCTTCATACCCACCACAGTATCTCCTTCCATATCCCTCATATCTACCACAGTACGGGCCATAGGGTATGCCACAGATCATGCCCCAGATGCCATATATGCCCCCACAGCAGCCATGCCTCAGGCTGGTGGGACTACTACCGACCAGATCCTCTAGAGCTTAGCACAGGCCCAAATACAGCAGAGCGAGGAAATTATGAGGAGTTTGGAGACAGCACTAACCCGAGCACCCCAAGCCTCCGTGGGTACTATCGAAGGGTTCCACAACATGAATCCGTCATACTTTAAAGGCACTGAAGACGTCATCAGAATTACCAATTGGCTGGTTAAGACAGAAAATCTCTTGAAGGCTTCGGAGTTATCTGTAAACCTAAGGATGACAGCCGTAAAGTTACAATTGGAAGGAAATGCTTATGATTGGTGGGCCGCAGAGGAGAGACGGCTAGGAGTTGATCAGACATGAGAAGAATTTAAAGAGTTGTTCAATAAAAAGTTTTTCTCCGACACTGGCAAGGATGCACTTTATGACCAGTTCCTACATCTAGAGTAATGAAGCATGACAGTTGATGAATACGACGCCGAGTTCAGTCGGTTGAGATCATTTGCTCCCGGGTTAGTTTCGACAGAGTTAGAAGGCCAAGAGATTCCATAGAGGATTGAGCATAGAGCTTCAACGATACACTAGTTCCTAGTCCCGAGTCTCACAGGCAGCAGTATTGGCCGAAGCAAGGACTCAAGATGCCATAAATAAGAAGGTACGGCAACGATGATCTGTTTCGACCGTTGTATTAGTGAAGATGACACCAGCAGGGCCTACTTGACATCCAGTGACGCAGCAGCAGCCTAGGGCTTCCCCAACCAATGAGGGAATTACCCACCTGTCATTATTGCAGAAAGAAGGGACATTTTCAGAGGGATTGTCGTCGCAAGTTGGGATTGTGTATGGCTTGCGGGTCAAATCAACACCAAGCTCGAGATTGTCCTTCTGGACGACAGCAGATGCAGGGAGTAGTATTACCAGCACCAGGAGGAGGAGCACCACACCCCAGCAGCTAATGTATATCCAAGGGGCAACCAAAACATGGGACAAGCCTTCAGCATGATCACCGCGGGCCACCAACCCAAGGAGCCATAGAAACAGGTATGACATCTTAGTTAAATTACCATTTCATTACCATGATCATAGAATGACTTAGAAATTTTATGGTATAAACCTTGATAGCTATAGAAACACGAGGGTATCCTATCTAGTTAGAAACCACCACCGCAATCCTTGTAAGTACTATGATCTGTTCCACCCCTCGGATCGTATGTCAACATAATGCACTGCTAAAATACGGAGGCACGAAGGCGACATACACAACCGTTTACCCCTTTTTCACGAAAATCATGACATGACTTTCGTGCTCTATTCTTCCTCCATCTTGCACTTCGTTTCCACAGATCGTGCTTTATCTTTATTTCGAGGACGAAATTCTTATAAGTTGGGTAGGTTGTAAAACCCCCAAATTTTGTGAAATTATTTTTTGACTATTATTTTGGCTTAAATTGAAATTTTACTATTTTTTTAGAAAATGTAAATTTATTTGTTTAGTGTTTTTATTTTTGAATAATATTAATGATAGATTCTTACATAAAATTTCCATCCTACAAATATTTGTGAGATATTCATTTATGTATATATTATGAGGGTTAGAGATTATTTTGTCAAATGTTTTTTTATTGATTAAATATAAAGAATATTTCTATATAATAAATAAATTTTACCTTGGTATATAATATAATCTTTTTAAAATTATTTTAATATTTTATACTAGAATGATTATGAGTAATATTAATATAGAAGTGTATTAATATTTTAATAGGAATAATTTTATATGCCGACTCATATTTTAGATATGTATATATATGCATATATAAGTATATATCAAATCTAGTTAGTAAATATAGATATTTTATATATTTTTAAAATATTTTTTTATAAGTTACTTTGGGCATTTATTAGTTTATATATATATATATATATATATATATATATATATATATATATATATATATATATAATATAATAAACGAAAAAAGGGGAGCAGTGGTGGTTGGCCCAAGGACCGACCACAGCACCCATAAACGACAGCCTTTAGTTGCTAACCATCAGCTTTTGGCTTAAGCAAGAAGAAAAAAAAATAACAATCAACCCACCCACATAATGTGGGCGGGCCCCCCATCCAAAATTTCTGAGCAAGCTCACGACAAATCCGCAACCCATGGGAATTTCTTAGTATTAAACCTATTTGTATTAGGTTTTTGCTATAACTTGTTATTTATATAACTTTTTCTACAAACATCAAAACCCTAGACTTCCAAAACGAAAGTTGCGGCTGATCATACCTCCTTCGACTATGAGTTCGTTTCACCCACGATGGAGGTTTGTGCGCGACGAACGGAGCATCGGAAGTCAGTCCCTCGTCACCCACGGAGCAATTTCTCACTCAAGGTACCCTACTTCCCTACGACGTAACTTTTTACTCGTAGCACCGATTTTTGATCCGTAAGATTTTCTGGAAAGTAGACTTGACCCTCTTCGAGATCCTCCAGGTGAATTTTAAAACAACCCATCGACTTGCTCAAAAAATCGAGACGAAGTTGAAGAAAAACCTGTTTTCTGTAATACTAAAAACTATTTTAAAATGACAACTTGTCGGCCAATTTTCTTGCTGTGCAGTAAATAATTGTAGAAATTCATTGAAAGCAGTAATAGACAATATAACCAAGATCAAAACGTACATGGTAGATCTGTGTTTTGATTTATGTGCATAAAATAATCTGTTGTTGAAGTTTGTCAAAAAACTAGTTTTCGAAACATTAAAAATCCTGGTACGAGGTACGTCCCGACAAACCGGACGACCCCGTCACAAACTGAAGGCATCCAAAGGTGCGTATCGACTTTGTAAACGTGTGGGCTTTGATGAAATTTGAATTGGTCTCGTGTGCGCGACGAATTCGACCCGTATCCGTCGAAGAACGCCGTATCAGCCATTTTTGAAATTTTCCAATTACTTTGTGTACACTCGTCAAACCATGACGAAACTCCTGCCATTGGACTCAAAATATTTTTCTGGTCCTGCATGCCAAGTTTGGTCTGATTCTGAGAAGGTTGATCGGAACGCCAAAATTGGCGGGCCCGTAACCCGATTCATTGGGCGATTTTCTGCACAGCTCATCAGAATCCAAAATTGGACATACCATTGGGTTCGTATCCTCAAACTGAATTCGTAAACATATAGTTTGACGACTTTAGAGATCGTAGGCTCTGACACGCATTTCGCTGCAAAGCGGGTTCAACGGCGGATATCGTTTTGACCCGAAATTACGATTTTGCCCCTGTTCCGGAATTGAACTTTTGGACAGGCATTTCCTAGGTATATTTTTTATACCGAGAAGGTTTTTGATGTTTGTTCGGCATCCAGGAATGTTTGCGGAGGTTCCACTCTTGTAGCTTCTTCTCACTTGTCGATTTTATCTACTGGCGTCGTCAAAACACTTTCAAACCACTAGGAAAGTATACCTTGCTATATTTACTGTCATATTATTTATTTTCAGTATTTACTTTATTTCATATTTTTATAAACTGTGCGTCCAAGCCACATTTGGGTGCAAGCGACTTTATCAGTCGTTTCTTGGTTTTATTTTTTTGTTGCATGTCGACTTAGTTGTAGTGGACTACCTTTCTATCGTGGGATATTCTTATATCTCCATTGGCCATGACACTCACACTACACGAGTTGAGACATGTCGCTAGGGGCATGACTTACATATTGACTGGCCATCTTTATGTAAGAAGTCATGTGACGGATAGATGATCGTAACTGCTATGACTAGGGTTTTAGAGACTCAAGCAGTTACAAAATTGGACGAGCCATAGACATGACTTGGACAGTGGAGAACATTGGGGAGGACAGTCGCTAGTGAGTATGGGAATCCAAACAGGTAAACCACAGTCTCCGGATGGAACTGTGGCGATTATATTGCACATACCCTCTGACGTTTGGATGTTATGGCCGGATACAGATGACTGGATGCCAGTTACGTACACATAGCCTAAATCCCACCCATGCGCATGAAAGTTGTCCTCTAAATTGCACAATAGATGGTTAGAATACCCTTGGCATATTGGTGTCTAGGAGAGTCTTGCATATTATTATTATTCTGACAGTTCATATTAGCATGTTCTTCCTGTATCTTGTTACATCCCTTTGAGGACCTGGTGATCTCTCCAGGTATAGACGACGAGCAGTATCCTGAGGAGTACGGTTCTGGACTAGACTCTCCATTTGCAGTCGAGGAGGTCTCGCCTTCGGAGCTTATTTGATTCTATTCTTAGTTGATGGACATATGTAGTTGATACTCTTTTCATATTTATTTCAGTTGATTTCTTTTCAGTAGCTCGGTAGTGGATTTGTTTTTGCCCACAGATATTTCTCTTTATTTTGAGTTGAGATATTTGGTTTATTATTTCTCTTATTTATCACTGTGGATGAGATATAGATACTGCCTGTGACCATGTTATATTGTTATGAGCTGGAGCTCTTTTATTACAGCTTATGTGTGTACACATAGATTCCATATATTGGAGTAGTCTGCATATGTATACAGCTGGCATGTACGTATTTCCTAATCCTACGTATATTGGGACTGGGGCGTTACAAGATGGAATGCAAGTAAGAGACAAGTCAGCCAGTTAACTGCCTTTACCTTTTCTTGATTGAGGGTTTTTGTTGTGTTGTGTGGATATTGTTAATGCTTTGTTCATCTTTAAGCTGAACTTGTATTGTGTAACATTTGGATGATTTAACTCTAGCTTCGAGCTCAACTGTTGTGATGATATACACACACACACACACACACACACACACACACACACACATATAATATATATATATATATATATAATATATATTATATATATATGCACACCTGGTATCAGTAAGAATATATGGATGAGCCATATTGTATTTTATCTGAAGGATCATCATTTGGTAAATTTAACCTGGGTGAGCCATATACACATATCTGGCAAATGAGGGTCAGAGATTTGAGGGACTTCATCCTCGTTGTTATATTTTGCTGTGCCCGAAGCTGTCTCATCATCTGTTGAATGTTAATGATGTCTTGGTTTTGTATGAACATCAAGTTAACCAATTTTTTAGAGGAAAATGATGAATCTTGCTAGATTTCAACTTTTTCTCCAAAGAAAATATCGGTTTATACAACATGTATTTTAACCTTACCGGTATAACAGTATATACTGACCTCACTGGTACTGATGGATCAGGGTCACCATCGTTAACTTTTTCTTCTGGCTTAAGGTTACTTTGAGCTTTTGTGAACTTGATTAATTTTCTCTTGCTATGGACAACTAGTTGGAAGTTTGGGACTCACCTCTTAACCTTGCTCTAGTGTTATGTCTATTGCAAAGACCTCTGGACTGAGAGATTCAATCATCACATGGTATTTGGCAATAATATGTAACTGGGTTCCATACTTCTATGTTGTTCTTTCGGTCACTAGGGGGCAGGGAAGGGTCTTTACCACCAACATGCCTGGGATGCTATGCTTTCTATTATCTGCTTTATTCGGAACATTTTGAACCCGCTTACTAATGATTTTCTGTTTGAGACATTTTATGTTCATTTAGTTCTGTATTTGTTAGTTATTTCTTTGACATCTTCCTATTCTATTTGGTTTATAATTGTGCAATATATTTTATTTTCTGTAACCTTTCAATTTGAGTTTTGGCTGAAGCTGGCTTGGGTTGCCTATCCTCGGGTTTCAGAGCAGGCCTCATCTTGATTGGTATGTAATTACTTTTGGTGTGGCAGTTAACTAGTGATATATCAGTGCCCGTGTTTCCTAGGATATATCAGCATCAAGAATTTCAATGCTATATGTGAATTGTGTTCCAACTCTTCCAATTCTAGGTTTGTCTTTTCCTTTCTTCAAATTAATTGCTGACATATGATTGAAACCCAATTTGGGCTGTCTGTCTTCAGTATTTTGATATTTATTACAACTATATTAGACTTTATTCTTGGCATGAGTTTGGTCTCTTTTAATCTTTGTTTTTTGAAAAGTGATGAATGTTTGTAGCTTTGTTACAAACATAGAGCTAAGGATTCATATTCCAATGTCCTAACTAACTACACTTTGGATAAGTTGCTTAGTTTTGGGATATGTGGCTTTGGTTTCTTTAATTCTCACTTTGGATCAGTTGCTTAACTTTGGATATCCTTGGTATCCAGTTTTTTGGATATCCTTTTAATGATGTGGGCTCAGTTTCTTTTAATGATACATAGGGCTATGATGAGAAATTCACACTATTACCAATGATGGTGATCACTATTTTTATGGTACACTAGAGTTTTTACATCTGTTTGTGTATCTGCTGCAATATTGGTCCTTACATCTGTTTGTACGTGTTTCTCCATTTGCATCATTTCTTTATAGATGATGAGTATACTGCAGTTTTTACACTTGTGTGAGTATCACTTTTTACATCTGTTTGAGTATCAGTTCTTTATGTGATTTCTTGGTACTCGTAGTTTGTCAATTACATTCACTTGAATAATCTCTGATACTGGATCACATTCACTTGAAGTCTCCCTGATACTTGGCCAATTATTATATTGGCTCAGTTTTGCAACACAAAAATTGTGTGAATGTTGGTTCATTTTTTGACCAAAAACTCTTTGAGAATGCTGCTAAAGGTTCCGTTTTTGAAGCAAACTTTCTCTGAGCCCAAACATATATATCTGTTTGTGAGTGTTGGTTCATTTGTTATGCCACTTTTGTGAATGTTGTTCAATTGTAACGCAAAAATTGGTTGTAGGAAAATATATTGATAATTTTTGTTCTTATTCTCTCAGGAACTTGCTGAAAAATGAAGGTGCATGCATGCTGTGAATAGGGGAATGCTGTGGATATATGAGAGATGTGCTTCGATCTGGTTTGCTACTTTTTTGGTTTCATTTTCGATTGGATTAGTTTTGTGGTGACAAGTGATGGATGTTTAAGTGGTATGGAAACAACAGATGTGGGATATGTGTACTTTGTGGTTGGATTATGTTGTGGTTGGACAAGTGAAGAATACATGTGGTGGGATGTATATGGAAGTTTTTGTTGTATGAACAATATAGTTTGTTAATATCAAATTTGGGTTTTATAGTAATTTGATGTATGTCACTTCTGGATTGATATTAGTGTGTTTGATTATATTAATACAAACTGGTCAATCTAATCAACTTCTAGGCATATAAGTCTATTTGGTCAATACCTAGTCAAAGGCTGGTTAGTTTGCTAGTAATAGCTTATACCCTAGATAAGGTATCTCAACCTTTATCAAACCTATATTATCTATATTACATAATACTCAGGGATTTACCCTTTACCTAGAATATTAGTAAGAACTCAACTTGTAATAGATACATATCCAATACATATATTTTCCATACCATTTGTTAACTATATTCATAAGGTATCCACATCCTAAATCTAAATATCCTCTCACAATCTTATGTACATATATCTCTAGGTTATATTGACACAAAGTATATTTATATCTACAACCTACTTTATTCTTTCTAACACACAACCCATATGGACCCTAATTGATACTCCTAGATATCTTAACTGATACTAACAAGACAGTAACACTACTCCTAGACACCACTCATCTACTAGATACCCTCTAACCACTCTTATGACACTCACATATACACTCTCTCACTTAGGAATACCAAAATACCGATACAATAGATACCTCAAATGAACTCACTCTCTAAACACTTTCCCTCACTATCAAATCTAACACATGCCCCATTTGCCAATCATGGGACTGTGCACATTGGTACTGGCCAAGTGCCTATCTCATATGGCCACAAAGGCCTTTCCAAAGGTAGGCCTTACCAAGGTCTGTGCAGTAGTGCAGGGGGCCAGACACTCCTGCCCTGTACTCCACTCTCTAATAAACTGTTAATGTAGGACTGTTGTTATCTCCCAAACTAAGTATTACTTATATAGATACTTTACATCAGTTGGATGCCAAGAGCAAGCCAAACTAAGTAGAAGGATGGATACCCTCTATCTACTGATGCATACAACCCACCTATGCAACAAGGCCAAAATCCCCCTTTACCTGTATGAACAAGGATACTAATCCCTCTCATACTGATACTCACTTCCCTTGATTCACTACATTAATCCTAACACACTAGGATACCAACCTATTATCGACTGACACCAAACTCCCAAACTAACACTTCTCAAATACCTTATACATATCCTTTAAACTAACACTCTAATCTTTAATACACTGACACTAGCTCACAACCTAACCTTTGATACATACTAGTACCTAATACACTCACATTGTCATGGTTAAATCCAACTCGAACCTCTCTTGCTCTGCTACACTCTGATACTTATTAACATAAGGACACTCAATTAGGTACCCTCCTAACCTCTACTGTCCTGCTCCTCACTCTCGAATCAACCAAACCAGGGAACAAACCCTCACACATCTCTGATACCTAGATAAACTAACTCACTAAGCCACACCCTCTTAAACTAATTAATCCTAACCAACACATCCTATTATTCACTCTCTAATACCTACACAACCCTCTAATCACTGTCCTGCTCCCAGAATATTTCTCCTTTATCCTCATTTACTGCCCTTTCCATCTCTTCTTGTAGGCCCACTCGAGGCCACTCTATTGTAGCTGCCACAGCATTCATTCCTGACAGACACTACCACAACACTAGGATACCAGGACAGACAGACACTATATACACTCATATCCCCTCCCCTCATCTAACTGTTCCAACTGATACATCAAATATTAACACACACCCATACATGAGTGTCAAGAGACACTTAATTAAATTACCAAAGGCAATCCTTACTCTCCTTATATCTAATATCCTAAAGTTTGATTCAAAGAACCAATGGTTGATACCAAATGGCTAATTCCCCCTTTACTATTAACTGTTATTTGAATGTTGGCCCTAATACTCTCCTACCTGTTGCTGTTGCAACTACTACTACTGCTGCTCTAATGTCAAGGCCTTACCAAGCCAAGCCATACATCCTACTGGAACTTACTGCATGTAGCCTACTAATTCTCTGCTGTAGGGCAAGCCTCCCTCACCCTTACCTATCATCTGATACTTTATATATAACTGATTCAAAGGAAAGGGGGGTCTGATACTAATGTGGGACAAATGCAATGGTACCATGACTATTACCTGGACTTTATATGTATATTCTGGTTCATGGAATGATACAACACTTGTCAGTTACTAATATTCTATTCATACCTTCCTAACACAAACTCTCTGACACTTGGTCTTGACACCCAAGGCCTATGGCTAAAATGATTTAGGCCAATGGCCAAAAGTCTAAAGCCAAAAGCCTACTGCTACCATAATTCCATGTCAATTCCCCTCCTCCCTGCAGTTGTTGCTAAGTCTATCTTCTACCTAGCTTAGATCACTGGTACCTGAGCCTCTTCACATCACCTATACTGCTACACTACACAGGGGCATGCACACCATCTAAAACTTAAAAGATAATATGCCCTATATAGGGCTATTTATCTCTGATCACTCTCAATAATGAATGTCACATGAACACTCGACCCTCACACAAGGCAGTCCCCTGCCCATGACACCAGGTAAGTGCTAGTGAAACACAATACCCCTCACACTGTCTAACCCACATCTGCCCTCAAATAAAGCACTCACTAAACAATGAACGAATGCCCACATATATATATGTATAGAAACTCTTATCCACATGTATGTATCGAAATCCATTAATATATGTATATAAACCCAACCCAAAAGCAAACAAGCCAATCATGAGTATAAAACAGGAGAAAATACAATTAAAAGGTCATTGGGCCACTTAAACAAACACCTTGGGGTCAAGTTTCGTAGTCCTCCTTAAATGGATACAACTCTCTAAGCAATCATCACAATAGAACTCATTAGGACCCCAATCTACCTCCTATTAGTCATGGGTAGGGTCTCCTACATGAATGCATGAATTTGAACCATAGAAATGAAAGTTTAGGAGGGTTATACCTATGTAGAAGGAAGCCTACACCAAGCTCCATGAATTTGGGGAAGATGGTTGAAGACGAAGCTCCCAGAACCTTGCTAGAGCCTTCACCAAGCCTCCTTGAGCTCCCCCAATCCTTAGCACAACAAATGGAGGAAGGAGGAGAAATTTGGGAGAGTTTGGAATGGAGAAAATGAGTGGAAACCCTAAGGAATGGTGGCTACCATTGGGGTTTAAAGGGGGTTTAAATAGGCTCTAGACTAGCCCTAATCTCTTCATTATACTTAATATTAGGTAGGTCCTTAAGTGGGTAAGTGGTTTAGCTCCAATTAAGGCTTGTACTCAACTTGGTCATGACTAGAGTAACGTATCAACTAATTGGTCAAGTCAATTTAAATGGGTTCTACTATGACTAATGAATCTAGCCTACTAATAAATACAACCATCATATTAAAAGAAAAAATACACTAATTGTGAAATGGCAGAAATAACCTTGTCCTATAAAAGTGGTAGTGACAAATCTTCCTCCCTTAAAAAATTTTGTCCTCGAAATTTAAATTGGTCATACACTTCTCTGGGTCAAACCCTCATCAATCATGGTCAAAATCTATTTAAATAATACATGCAATCACGGTCCTACTGGTCGTGATATCACAGTCTCGATTACGGTCACTACACTATCTATCACTGCTCAAAACACAATATAAGAGGTACTATTGAAACACACAATAAGATGGAAAAGACAAAACAAGAATAGGAAGACAAACCTGCTAACCCATCACCTGTAGCATCGGCCTCCTCGACCGTCAGCGCAAAAGCCATACCCCATTGGGGGATCTCCCTCTAATGGTTCTGGGTATGATGCACTGCCACAGGTGGCCTAGCTCCATCTCTCTGGCCTTGTGCTCCGCCAAACGGGGGTACAGTAGGGCAATCCCTCATCGGATGCGCAAATGACCCACAAAATAACACACCTTCAGTCTCTTCCGGCAGACATCCCATGAATGCTCTGGCACAACTGGTGGGCACTATCAATGCTCTGGCACAACACCAACCTGTCGCTGTTGTACCTCAGTCTGAGCCCTATGCACCTCCATCATCTGCTGGAACGATACAAACATCTGCGCGGTATCAGTCAGTGGTAGAGGTGTAGATAGAGGCTCCGACTACACGAGGATGACCTTCTTGACCGGTGGAGGAACACCCCCAGGAGCTGTCGACACTGTCGTATGGACGGAAGGAATAGTGGGAGCAACTCCCCAACTGGCAGATCACAGCAGTCCCTTATGCAACCCTTGGTAGCAGAACCTACAGGTAACAACTATAGGCAATGGATAGGTATATGTGTGTGTAAACATGATACCCCAGATGTAGATGTGTCAAAGTAACAGGGAAATAGGGAGCATTATATGGTGTAGTGCATGAACCTAAGAATTATAATTTCCTTGGACTTATGGCAAAGTAGGTAAAATTTGGTAGGACTACTAAGTGTTAGAGTATTAGGATACCAAGGTTGTGAGTGTCTGTTTACTGTAGGTGTAGGTGAGAGAAGAGTCTATAAAGGTGCTATGTATCAGTAATATATAGCTTTACTTATATGTAGATAGGAGCATGAGTAGGGTAGATTTGAGGGTTATACCAGCTAATGTAAGGGTAATGGATGGAGTTGACAATAGGATTAGTAGTAACAGTTGACTACAAGGGCATCCACACAGGAATGCTTATAGACATATAGATACAAATATTATAGGGTACATGTATAGGTAATTGATAAAAATCAACCAAGTTGATAAATGGGGAAACCAAATAGGTATTGACCTAGAATTGACCGAGAATCCTCAAATAAAGAAAGTTAAGCTTGATTATGATTTTAAACTATTTATTGACATGGTAAATATATAAAATAGGTTCTTGGACTCGGACTCAGTACCAGATCTGTACCATTAGATCAGTACGACAGGTGAGTACATACTCTGATAGTTTTCATACTTGATAACTTCTATGTTTCATTGTCACTACACATTTTAGATTGAGGGTATTTTGGTCATTAGTGATTATTTTAAATTTATTAATTGGTGATTTGATTTTTGACTTAAACTAGTTGAGACTTGTAGACTAGCCTAGAAGCTAACCCTAGCTATGTTGACCTTAGTCTAACCTAAGTTAACCTACTTTTAGTCATTAGAATTAGTTTTAAAGTAGGAAGGTTAAATTTAAGTAAAATTGGTTCATGACTTATGGCTTAAGTTAATGACTTATGATTTACCAATTTCAAGACTTGCAATTAAGCCATAGGCCCATGACTTAAGCCCAAAACCAAATTAAACCCACCTATGGCAGCCACTATTAGGGTTTTTCCCTTGCCTATAAGTATCTCTTAGTGTGTTCTTGCCTCTTTTGTTCTTGCCCTAATTTTGGAAGGAGAGGTAATTTCCCATTCCCCTAAAATCCTATTTTATTCACTTCAACTCCTTTTTAACCCTAGTTTTTGCATTATGATCTAATTTATGTTTGTTTACTGATTTTGGAGGTTTACCTCAGTTTGTGTGCCATTTGGAGATTTGGAGTTGCCACTTGGAATCATTTCCTTTGAAGCCATTCTTGAGCATTGACACTCAATAGGTAAACCATCTAAACCCATTGTTTTTCCTGATTTCTTTGTATATAAGGCTAGGTTTTAGGGTTTCCTAGCTGGCCCCGAGATTTGGGCACAATTTGTGTCCATTTCGTGTCCGTATCGGACACGTATCATAATAGGAATATAGGTGTTTATAGAAATACAGCTTAGGAAATTATATTCGTATTTTTGAAAACTAATTACATGGATTTGTAGATCTAGGTGTGTGTATGAATGTTTGTGAAGGTTGTTTAGTGTTTTTTGTCCGTTTGTCGAGTTTTTTGGCTTGGACACGCAGCACGAGCCCTAAGCTGTGTCCCATATCGGGGGCTAGAACTCGAGACACAGGACACGTCAGGACCCAATTTTTTGTGGAGAGCAGGGGGCAGTGACTGTCACCATGCTCCCAAAATTTGGGAGCATGTCGTTGAGTACACATGGCGCAATCGCGCCCGCACTGGTCGTGTGCTGTCGCGTACAGGCGGCTGTACACGTGCACAGGCACGCACGAACGCGAGTTCGTATCCGTATTGGACACATCGTGGACACCACAGGGTGTCGAACATGTAGCCTGACACGTGGGCTACACGTGGACATGACCATGTGGCCAAACATTTCGTGTGTCGTGTCCTAGACACGAGTGCACGCGTGCACGAGACGGCGTGTCTGTGTGTGCACAGAGTTGTTCATGATGTGTGGACATGCCGTATCCGGCTCTGGGTGACACGAAGGGACTCGAGACACACGTACACATATGTGGCACCTATTACCAACCTATTGTTTGTAATTTTAATGATTAATTTGAGTTCGAATTCTCAAATTCCCAACATGGCTGATACGTACTGATACACTGAACTGAATTTGATTTTCTGGTTTTAAATTATTTTTTAACTGTTTAGATGCTGTTAAATGTAGGAATTAGTTCACCTACATATTTGATGAGTGATGAACATGTTAACTTTGATCTGTGTGATGCAATGGGTCATTGGAAATCGGGTTTGGTATGCTAACTGTCATTGGGTTTTCTTGAGAATGATTTCTCACTACACTCATTCACCACCTTATTTATTTCACTGATTCCTAAGCCTATTACACACACTCTATGTGACACTGGACACTCACACACCGTACCTTATTTTCCTGTCATACAGGCACACTCATGATTCACATCTACTGCTATCATTCATTCACACTCACACATATATGAAATTCCTGCTACACTAGGACATTTACACACACACATCCCACACACAGTCACTCACACACTCTATTCTCACTGTTTGTGACTCACACAAACCTGGGACTAATTTCCAGATTTCCTCACACACTCACATTCCTGACATGAACACACATGCCTACACCCAACACAATCTATGTGACATCATACACATACACACACATTCCCCTTAGCCCATACACACCATACACATGACATACACATATGACACACACCTATCTAATTCCTGTCACACATAGCATCACACACACACACATGACACTACTTCCCTGTCACACTAATCACCATATGCACACTACATGTACACACACACACATTGCCTACACACATCTATCTCCCTATGCCTATGTGTATATATATATATATATATATATATATATATATATATATATATATATATATATATATATATAGATATATATAAAGATATTACCTAACCTTGTGTAATGTAAAATATGTAAAATGTGCATATGATTAGGTAATGTGAATTGGATATGGCATTTGCCTATATAGATAATATATAGATAGCCTAATATGGTAATGGGTATTGGCCTATATGTGATATGGCTCATTGCCTATGTAGTTAGCCTATGACATGTGGTATGGATACACTTGTGTATCACTAGGCTAGGGTGACTTGTATGGTATTTGGTTAGTTGACCTAGATTGACTTGTTAAGCCTAGGTTTGACCAACCTAGACTAGTTTAACCAAGTTTAACCTTGTTTGACCTAGTTGACCTAACTAGACTAGAGTTGACCTAGTTTGACTGTCAGGGTTGACTAGAGTTGACTAAAGGTTGACTTTAGCCTAGATTGACCCCAAACATCATGGAGATGCATTGTAGCAGTCTATTTCCTTATTTTAGACATGTAGTGACTTGTACTGTTCTATAGGATACAGACACCACTCCTCGGACAGTATATTCCTTCGGACATTCAGGATACCAGGCGAGTACATTCTCTGATCATTTTATAACTTGTTTAGGATTATACTTCCTACTTTAGATTATTTTACTTGATGCTGACACGTTTAACACAGATAGTACTATATGGATCCCTTCATGAGATGTTATCCCTCTCGGAAGCATCAGATACTCTTTCTCGTGTATTTCACTTGCATCATGTATCTCATGCTTCTATTTTGAGCCTTCATGTATCAGCTTGTGATTCTTGTACTCTCATGAATCACAGAGCCTTCACGAATCTTCATGAATCACTCTTGAATCACCCTATATAGGTAGTAGTATAGTCATGAATCTTAACATAACTTGACTGGATCCTTGTGTATTGATTGGGGATAGAGGAGTAGAAACTGAGCATGTGAATAATTCCAAAGTAGAATAGTCATGAATCACCTCTGTAGTATAGTCATGAATTACCCTCCAGCTGTTCATATGTTCATCTTGTACTCTGAATCACAAGCACTGTCTTTCTTTATATATCGTAGATATTTACTTACAGTCTCTCTTTTATATTATGCTATTCTTTGTATTTTCTCTAGCATGATTATATTTTCTTTCCTGCTATGACTTGTTGAGATGTATTGTGCTCACTCCTGTCCTGACTGGGCCTGTTGAAATATTACAGAGGATGAGGATGAGGCGTGTTGTCCCACTTATTATGGGACTACCCTAGATGACAGTACATACTTGGACCAGCACAGCAAGATCCTTTAGCTGTGGACGACACTCCACTAGACTAGGATTTTCTTTATGTTTACATTCTGGATGACTGTATTATGATATTTGGGATTCTGTCGTTTTGTGATATATTAGACACTTAGACTCTCTGGTTGTACTTATGTGGATCTTTCATTTCAGTATTTATCTATCTATCTTTCTATCTTCATTCTGCCTTAGATGTGATTGAGACTGTATATTAGCTATGTCACCTCCATTCGGAGTGTATATACTGTACAGGTACCTTTATTCTGTTAGATGATTGACCAAGGACAGCGTTCTACCACCGATACTACAGCGTAGGCTAGACGTACAAACGTCTCGTGCCTTTACTCTAGGGTGCGGGTCGTGACACGTTTTTAGTGGTGGCCCATGCAGGTCTAGATTAGAAATACAGTGGTATTCGAACTAGAGTATCACTGCAGCCTGCAGTAGGATTAGGATATTTTTGAAGGTACTCAATCACACTAGGAAAAACTCTTTATCAGATTCAGTATATCTATATTTTGCTGCTATTTGTCTTCCTTTGAATATAAACTATCTGCCTTTGCTATTTTTGACTCATTCTCAGTAATTATTTCTTGTTTGATCTATGTCTCCAGGATGGTTGAGACGAGATCTCATCGCCCCGGACCGGGGGACGCTGCAGAGGGGTCTGCCACCTCTCGTCCTCCGCGCAGCAGTCAGCTCCCGGTACCGTAGCCCCAGTCATGCCAGATGGGGTAGGCGTTTCAGCTGCGTTCGGAGGAGCCCCTCCACCAGCAGTAGGGTACCCGAGTCCAGTAGTTTCGGAGGTGCTTCAGCAACAGCAGCCACCTTCGAGGATAATTGATGCCGTTCAGCTGTTTGTCTTCTTCCGGCAGTTTATTGAGGGTCAGCAGGCCCAGCAGCAGAGGCAGACAGCAGAGTTTAGCTGAGGCATTGTTCTGGCCGTGACTACGGTAGAGAGAGATAGCTCGACCTACGGTAGCCCCGCAGCCGCAGCAGCCTAGAGAGAAGGGCATCCAGGATTTTCAAAAGATGCACCCTAGGGACTTCCGAGGGATAGAAGGATCCTGTATGTCGACGAGTGGATCGAGCACATGGAGGAGATATTCAGATTGGCTGAGATCCCGACGAGGCTCCATAGAGTAGCGGCCAGCATGATGCAAGATCTGGCCCGTACATGGTACCAGACCGACCCGAGGGTTGGTACTATAGGACAGACTTGGGCAGCATTCAAGAAGCTGTTCAGGAGAAGTTCTTCCCGGATGCAGCGCTAGGAGCCCTCGAGACCCAGTTCGAGGCCCTAGTCCACGACAGTCAGTCCGTGGAGGTGTACGCAGGAGAGCTCTGCCGCCTGGGCAGATTTGTAGAGGGATGTCGGAGGCGACGAAGGCCCGAAGGTTCCGGAAGAGATTGGTAAAGGAGGTCAAGTCCTACACAAAGAGTGCCCGCAGCGCTACCTTCGATGAGATTTTAGTGGATGCGTTAGCTGCAGAAGATGATCTTGAGCTTAGGCTCAAGAGGGGGCGAGACTTCCAGGGAGGCAACAGCAGCGGGGGCCAGGCCAAGAGGCCTAATTTCCAGCACCAGCAGCCACAGAAGCCAGTTCACAGCAGCAGTTTAGCAGCAGGCCTGGGCACCTTTCCAGCAGGTGCATCCTCAGCAGCAAGGGTGCAACAGCAGGCACCGAGGCAGCAGGCCACCAGCTGTGCTTATTGTAAGAAGCCAGCACGGTGGAACGAGTACAGGAAGAGGTTAGGTAGATGTCTTCTTTACGGAGCAGCGTACCACCAGCTGAAGGAGTACGCTCAGTTTATTGGCAAGTGGCACAAGGAACGGGGGCCAAGGCTCCGGCACGGCAGTCGCAGAGGGGACCACTGCAGATACTGCAGCAGAGGTTTGTTCAGCATCAGCAGCAGACTCGAGGTAGACAGTAAGGGCGAGCTTTCGACGTGGCGGTCGAGGATACAGAAGCCATAGAGATGATTGCAGGTTCGTTTCTTCTCGACTCCATTCTAGCTTTTGCACTATTTGATTATGGGGCTTCCCATAGTTTCGTGTCAGTATCGTTGGCTATTAACACGGTCTAGTATCTGAATCATTGCCTAGGACCTGCAAGATCACGACCGGGGGTGGTGTTATCCTCATGAGTGATGTTTGCAGAGTGTGGAGCGTCATTTTGGGAGGCCGAGAGTTGGAGGTGAGCCTGCTCGTCATGCCATTACCGAACTACGATATCGTATTAGGTATGGACTGGTTGAGCAGGCACCACGCCAGTATGATTGAGAGGGGTAGAGTTCTGTTTGGGGCACCTGGAGAGCCAGAGTTTGAGTATATCCGACGGCAGGCAGAGCAGGACAGATAACTTTTCTGTAGAGTTTTAGTTGAGGAGCAGGCGGCTCCACATCCCTTGATCACAGAGTTTATGGACGTTTTTCCAGAGGAGTTGCCAGGGCTTCCACTGGACAGAGATGTAGAGTTCTCGATAGACTTGGTTTTCGGCGTGAAACCGATTTCTCAGCATGTCTATCGAATGAACAACAATGAGTTGGTGGAGCTAAAGAAGCAGGTGGATGAGCTGCAGGACAAGGGCTTCATCCGATCGAGTTCTTCACCTTAGGGTGCACCGGTACTTTTTGTACCCAAGAAGGATGGATCGGTACGGATGTGTATCGACTACAGGGCACTCAACAACCTGACGATCAAGAACAGATATCCACTGCCGCGGATCGATGATCTCTTTGATCAGTTGAGCGGAGCTCAGGTTTTCTCCAAGATTGATTTGAGATTAGGTTATCACCAGGTGAAGGTGAACAGGAGGATATTCCGAAGACCGCCTTCAGGATGCGGTACGGACAGTTTGAGTTTTTGGTTATGCCGTTTGGGCTAACCAATGCACCAGCAGTTTATAAACTTAATGAACAAGGTGTTCCACCAGTACTTGGACAAGTTCATGGTGGTATTTATTGATGATATCCTGGTATTCCAAGACTGAGGAGGAGCACGAGGAGCACTTGAGAGTGGTGTTGGAGACACTCAGGAGGGAGAGGCTGTATGGAAAGCTCTCAAAGTGCGAGTTCTTTCTGGACAGAGTTGACTTCTTGGGTCATGTGGTGACTGGAGATGGGATCTCAGTAGACCCGAAGAAGATCACAGCAGTTGAGGTATGGGCAGCGCCGACTTCAGTGGCAGAGATCAGGAGCTTTTTGGGGCTGGCAGGATATACAGGAGGTTTGTACAGGATTTCTCCCGGATTGTAGAGCCGTTGACTCGGCTGACCCGGAAGGATGCTGACTATATTTGGTCAGAGAGTATCAGACAGCTTTTGATGAGTTGAAGAAGCGGCTTACGACAGCTCCGATTCTGACATTGCCTTCAGGTTCAGGAGGGTTCACTATCTATAGTAACGCTTCAGGAAAGGGGCTGGGCTATGTCTTGCAGCAGCATGGAAAGGTGATTGCCTATGCTTCCAGGCAGTTACGTCCCCATGAGAAGAACTACCCTACCCACGACCTGGAGCTAGCAGCAGATTTTTGCTCTGAAGTTGTGGAAGCACTACCTGTATGGAGAGAGGGTAAAGATCTTCACAGATCAAGAGCTTAAAGTATGTGTTTACACAGAAAGAGCTCAACATTAGGTAGCGCAGATGGTTAGAGCTGATGAAGGACTTCGACATCTCACTTTAGTATCACCCAGGGAAGGCCAACGTGGTTGTCGATTCCTTGAGTAGGTATCCGACAGCCATGTGTTTGACTATGGACCGTCACTTGCTTGTTGATTTGGAGAGCCTGGGGATTGTGGTGATTGTGTTCGGAGTGCAGATGCAGATGTGGGGCCTGAAGATTCAGTCAGACTTGGTGGAGAGGATCAAGTCGATGCAGTTTGAGGACGTTGCTCTGCGGTGTCTCCGAGAGCAGGTTCGGGCATGGTTGGTAGATGGCGAGTCTTTTCTTGCAGAGGATGGTGCCTTGAGGCACGGTTCCAGGTTATGTGTGCCCAGCGGGAGCTCAGAGAGCAGGTTATACAGGAGGCTTACAGATCCCAGTACTCTATACATCCTGGTGCCAACAAGATGTACCGAGATCTGAGAGAGCATGTCTGGTGGTACGGGATGAAGCGGGAGGTAGCTCGCTTATAGCTAGGTGCTTGGTCTGTCAGCAGGTCAAGGCAGAGAGGCAGAGGCCCGGTAGATTATTGCAGCCATTGTCCATTCCATAGTGGAAGTGGGAGCATAACACAATGGATTTTGTATCTGGGTTGCCGCGTACACCAGGAGGAAAAGACGCGATTTGGGTCATCATTGACAGGTTGACCAAATCTGCCCACTTATTGCCATTCTCGGTAGGTACGTCTACAAAGAGTCTTGCGGAGATGTACATACGGCAGATTGTCAGGATTCATGAAGTTCCGGTCAGCATCGTCTCGGATCGGGATAGTCGCTTTACTTTCCATTTCTGGAGGAGTCTACAGACTAGTTTGGGCACTCAGCTCAGTTTAGTACTGCATACCACCCCTAGACGGACGGACAATCAGAAAGGACTATTCAGACGCTCGAGGATATGCTACGGACGTGCGTCTTGGATTTTGGAGGTTCCTGGGAGGATCATCTACATTTGGTGGAGTTTGCTTACAACAGTTATCAGGCCAGCATTGAGATGTCACTTTTCGAGGCTCTGTACGGGCGTAGGTGTCGTACACCCTTATCTTGGGATGATGTTGGTGTGCGAGCTTTACTGGGACCAGAGATAGTTGTTGACGCAGTCGAGAAGGTGAAGCTCATCAGGGACAGACTTCACGTAGCGCAGGACAGACATCGACACTGGGCCGATAGCCACCAGAGGACGTTGGAGTTTGAGGTACAGATTAGAGATAGGATTAGAAGTAGGTTGTTTGTTGTTTATTTGTTTGATCATGTTTGATTATTTAGTAACATGAGACCTTGCTTGTGTTTAGGTCGGAGACATAGTTTTTCTGCGGATATCTCCGACTAGTGGTACTATACGTTTTGGTGGAGGTAGAAAGCTTAGCCCGCGCTTCATCGAACCTTTCGTGATCAGCCTGAGAGTCGATGACGTGGCATACAAGCTAGACTTGCCACCTGCACTAGTGGGTGTCCACAACGTATTCTATGTATCATAGTTGAGATGGTACGTGGCTGACCCTAGCCATGTGCTTGATCATTCAGAGATTGAGGTAGGGCATACTCTTAGTTATCCAGAGCAGCTAGTGGAGATTCTGGATCGCCGAGAGTAGGTGCTGAGAAACTAGGTGATACCCTTGGTTTGCGTCGCATGGAGGCATCATTCTCTAGGAAAGTCTACTTGGGAGCGGGAGGATGAGATGCGCGAGCGATACCCTTATCTTTTGGACGTTGAGGGTATGATATCTATCCTTCTCATCAGTTTAGTTTCGCCTTT
>JANAVB010001052.1:0-41616 GCA_029216955.1 Iris pallida
CTAAGTCACTACCCTTGGCTAAGTGATTAGCCTTGGCATAGAGGCTACAATTTGACCTAATGACTAACTAACTAGTTGCCCCTTTTGACTAGGGTTGACCAGTCAACCTAGGTCAAATTTGACCTAGTTAACCTAGAATTGACTAGGATTGACCTGAAATGACTAGTTTAACTAGTTTGACCTAAACCTACTAGTTTGACTATTGTTGACCTAACTTTGACTAGTTTGACTTTAGAGTTGACCAAGAGTTGACTTTTGACCAGATTGACCTAGAATCATGTAGTATGCATAGTAGACTTCATTTCACTATTTAGAATACATTGTGACTTGTGTTGCTCTGATCAGGAGCCAGACACCTCTCCTCAGACAGCATATTCTCTACGACATTCATACAACAGGCGAGTACATTCTCTGACCGTTTCATATTTGCCAGAATTTATATTCTTGCTCTAGATTACTTTACTTGATGCTGACACGATTGTTATCACGGATTGGTACTATATGGATCTTTTCATGAGATGTTATCCCCCCTCGGGAGCATCAGATACAGCATGTTTGTGCTTTTCACGAATCATCATGTATCTCTAGCGTTCATAGATTTCACGAATCGCTTGTGACTCATGTACTCTCATGTTCACAGAGCCTCTCATGAATCTCCCATTTATGGCTTATCACGAATCTTACATAACCTGAATGGATCCTTGTGTATTGATTGGGGATGGGGGAGTGGAAATAGTCATGTGGATATTACCCCAGTAGCTATAGTCATGAATCACTCTTAGTTGTAGCCATGAATCTCCTATGCCATTCACATGTCTATATTTTACTCTGACTCACTAGTCACTGCTAGTTCTCTATTATAGTAGATATTTTATTACAGTTCTCTTTTACTACATGTATCTCTTTTCAGCAGTTCCTGTATTTACTCTATTGCATGCTTTATATTTCCTATCATACTATGCACTGCGTGACATGTATTGTGCTCGTTCCTGTCCTGACAGGACCTGTTGAAAATATTACAGAGGATGAGGATGAGGTCCTGGTGTCTACCTATTATGGAGCAGGACTAGATGATACTTATGTTGGGGACCCTCAGCAGGATCCACCTGCAGCTGAGGATGTTGCCCCAGTAGTCTAGGCTAGTTTAGCTAGACAGTCTTTTCTGTATTATCATTTTGCCTCACATCTGAGTTGTATTTTGAGATGTTGAGATATATAGACTCTTAGACTTATTGTATTATGAGTTGACATTCTGATGTTATGTTATCCTAGACACTTGGACTTATTTCATCTATTGTACTGTTCTCTTAGTTACCATCTGTCTATCTATCTATCTGTCATTCTTCTACCTAGATATGATTAGATTGTATTCTGTTTGTCACCTCCATTCGGAGAGTATAAACTGTACAGGTACTTTATATTGTTAGATGATTGACCTAGGACAACGTTCTACCGTCGATACTGTGGCGTAGGCTGGACGTACCCACTTTTCGTGCCCTTACTCTAGGGTACGGGTCGTGACATCTCATGCGGCTCACTTGAAGAATAGCCCCATGCGGCTGGCAAGAATCATCTTCCTGCGAAGCTATCCCATGCGGCTCGCGAGTATTACACTTATGCGGCTCACCAAGAAGTCATCCCATGCGGCTGGCAAGAATCGTCTTCCTGCGGTTCACCAAGAAGTCATCCCATGCGGCTGGCAAGAATCATCTTCCTGCGGTTCACCAAGAAGCCATCCTATGCGGCTCGTGAGTACTATATCTATGCGGCCCACCAAGAAGCCACCCCATGCGGCTCTTGAGTACTATACTGATGCGGTTCACTGAGACGCTGTCTCATACGATTCATGGATATTATGCGATTCTGACAGGATCCACCATTAAGACACGTGGCAGAGATTCAATGGCCCCCCACGATTTAACAGCTGGTAGCAAGCATGATTATGGGATGCAGATCAATCAGAGATTTACCAGATCCCAATGACCATATTTAACGTTATCCTCATAATTAATGAGATCAGGTCATATCATTCCTGATCAAGCTAATGGGACACGTGGTGAGAGATCCGAGCTTGACACAGCAAATCATGAAGATTTAAAGCAATCAACATTAATTATTCACAGGATTCAATACTATCCCCATTTATGGCCAGATCCTTCAGGCCTTAAACGAATGGTCCAGATTGATTATTTATCATACCGCCGCCACTTTGAGAATGGGTAATCATCCAAACCCTAATGATGCCCCTATTATTATAAATAGCAAGGTGCCATTCCCTTGTAAAAGACACACGATCAGAAGCAGAGAGACAAAAAAAGCTTCCCCCCTAATAAATAGAGAGAAAAATATACACAGAGAGAGAGAAGCCAGAAGAGCAACAGAGGAGCAAGAAGAGCATTTCTTCATCAACGCCAACCATCTTCTCACAGGAGCCAAGGCTGCATACCGATCGTCCAAGGAGTAAGACAGGGCTGCCGTCGCCTTTCCGAGCCTCTATCGTCACCCCCCAGAATCTAAAATAAACAATTGTACTTAGATTCCTGTACCTAGGTTTTCGTCCCTAGGCTTTTTTTGTACAAGCGAGTTTGTAACGTGAAGTAAAAGTCCGGTCCTCCGATAATTGTTCTGTTCTTTTATATTTCATGGCAAACACTTTCGTGTATAGTCTATCGCATCTGCAGCCATCGTGGGCCAGTAATAGCCCATTCGGCGAAGACGGTCTTACAATTTTGGGCCGGGCTGATGGGCCCCGCAGACGCCGTCGTGAGCTTCGCATACAGCTTCCTTGCTTCTGTATTTGACAGATCGAAGCATTAATCCATCGTATGATCGTCGATACAGCATTTTCGTCTCTGTATCGTAGAAGAACCTGAGGGAACATCTTTTGATAGAAGTGGCTTCCTTCGGATTTTCTGGCAGAATGTCGTAGACTACAAAGTCGATGAATGGTTGTCTCCAGTCTGGTGCTTCGTCGACCGCCAGAGTGGAGTAACTCTCAACACATTGAACATTATTCTTGGGGCAGACCAATTCACGACCTATTATGTCAACCAGATGGTGAGCATAATTCGACACTGCTAGGGAAGCGGCCAGGCCTGCTAGGGCGTCGGCCTCAATATTCTGGAGTCTGGGAACATGTTCTATGAAGAATCCTTCCAGGGACGAGATGATGTCGATCTCTATTTGGTGATAAGGGATCTTCTTCATGACGAACCTCGTATGAACCCCGGATTTGATTGACGATTAACTGCGAATCACCGTATGCTTTAAGATACTCTACCCCCAGCTCCTTTGTAAGTCGGGCCAATGACCAAAGCTTTGTACTCGGCCACATTGTTTGAACAGGGCTCTGTGTGGGAGTAAGCCCGATTGATCACCAGCCCGGAGGGAGAAATCAGCACCACTCCGATTCCAGCGACGATGTTGCCCTTGGGCCCAGTTCTCGAAGCGCCATCGAAGAACATTTGCCAGATGGCATTATGGGAGACCGCATTTGAATTGGCGACCTCGTCTGGTATCTCTTCGTATATTCTGGTTGTTTCCGAGCCTGGATAGGCTGTTAAAAAGTCTGCCAGAGCTTGACCTTTAACAGCCTTATATGGGACGAAGATCATGTGATATGGAGACAATAATATCGCCCAGGTAGCAAGACGAGAGCTGCGTGCCCCTGGTTTGGTCATGAGGACCCTGAGAGGGTTGACTTGTGATATCACGTGTATGGTTTATCCCGTGACGTAGTGTCGCGTCTTCTGAATGGCAAAAACCAGAGCAAGGCACTCTTTCTCTACGGCAGTGTACCTGTACTCTGGCCCCATCATCTTTCGACTGAGGTAGTATATAGCTTGCTCATGGCCTACATCGTTGTTTTGTGTAGCAGAGCACCGAGAGTGTTCTATTGCTCGCACATAGAGCAGGAATGGCCTTCCAGCAACCGGAGCTACTAGGACTGGAGGGTTCGTCAGATATTCTTTGATGCTATCGAAGGCGCGCTGGCATTCCTCATCCCCTATGAATGAAACGCCCTTCTTCATGAGGTGGATGAATGGCTGACATCGTCCGGAGAGGTTGGAGATAAACCTCCTGATATTGGCCAGCCTCTCTTGAAGGCCTCGGAGTTCAAGGAGATTTCTCGAGGGACCCATCTCCATGATTGCCTTCGTCTTCTCAGGGTCTATGTGGATACCCTGGGAAGTAATGATGAAACCCAAGAACTTCCCACTCGATATGCCCAAGAAGGATTTTGTGGGATTCATCTTCAAATTGTGCGCTCGCATCAGGTCGAACACTGTCCTTAGATCCTGTAGATGATCTTCCTTAGAGCGGCTCTTGACGGCGATATCGTCGACGTAGCATTCCACTGTCTTGCGCAAGTGGTCTCTAAAGATGACGCTCATAGCTCTTTGATAGGTGGCACCAGCATTCTTTAAACCGAAAGACATGACTGTGTAGCAGTATGTGCCAATTGGTGTTCAAAATGATATGCTTTTCGTCATCAGGGAACATCTTGATTTGGTTGTACCCCGAGAAACCATCCATGAATGACATACGCTCGAAGCCGCATGTGTTGTCAATCATGATGTCTGTGATAGGGAGAGGGAAATCATCCTTAGGACACGCCTCATTCAGGTTCCAGAAGTCGATGCAGATTCAGTTCTTCCTGTTCTTTTTGAGGACTGGTACTATATTGTCTACCCAGTCTGGATGTTGTTTTTCGTGGATGAAACCGCTAGCTATCAGTTTGTTGACCTCAGCTTCAATGGCATTCATGATGTCGGGGCAGAACCATCGTTGCTGTTGCTTGACCGGCTTTGCGTCTGGACGAATGTTGAGTTTATAAAGTACAACCTTGGGTTCAGTCCTGGCATGTCTTCGTAGCTCCAGGCGAACACGTTGATGTATTCTCTGACGAGTTGCAGTAGCGATTTCTGCTCTTCATCTGTCAGGTTCTTGCTAACGAAGATCGGCTTTGGAGAGGACTCGTCACCGAGATCAACTTGTACAACCTCATCTTCGGTGGGAGGCTCTCTTTGTTCGAACCGCTTCTCCCATTGCGCATCTAGCTGTAGTGCCTACGGCTCTAACTCAAAAAGTTCAGGAATATCTTCATCTTCTTCATAGGCATCGGTAAATGCCATATTGACGGACCAGACTTGCCTGAACATGTCCGCAATACTGACGTCTGAATCAGAAGTGGGTGACCCAGACGAATGAGAGTGCCATTCGCACTCCTCATCGGAGCTCTCCGAGGTCGTTGCAGGTATAACATAACCTAGCCCACACCTGGTCTTGTTGTAGTAATCTCGTGGTTTCCCAGCGGGGACCGACAATTGTAAGGGTAATCGTCGTCCAGTGCCGTAGTTCAAGCCTGGCATAGTTTCCAGATTATACCCTTATTTTTGCATGAGATACTTGGATCGGGAACTATACAGATAGAGGGGCAATCTCCTGGTGTCGGGTTCGAGATCAACTTCTTCTATCTTGAAGGGTTGTGGATCATTCTTCCCCGAAGATGATTGGATGATCCTCTCCCTTGACTATATGGTAAGCGTCTTCTACTGGAGTAAGTTGGTTTGCGGTGTAGACATCTATCACCTGTGTGTGTAGGTAAGTGCCTATACCGTGTTCCATAGCATACATTGTATAAAGCTTATTAAGCTCGAGGTAGTTCAAAGATAGCCCTTTATTGATGAAGTAAGGTATCTTTTCCAGTGGGATTACATCATCCGCGGAAGGAATATCAGTGTGAGCAGCCACATACTTGGCCAACTGTGACTCTTCTTCGGCTACTCCCTGTGTCAATGAAGACTAGGCGGATGACTTAGGCAGCTTAATCATCAGGGGCTCCACTGGTGGAGCAGAATATGGAGTCGTTGGCGTACTAGTGACCCCCAGTTTGGTGCTTGGTGCTGCGCGGGGGGTTATTGGCTGGCTAGCTCTAGGCAGTCTGATTGTTCGTGGCTCTGTCGTGGGTCTTGGCGCTTGACCAGACCTTGGCAGTCGAATTATCATCTGCCCCTCTTGTGCAGAGAGGCTGATTGCATCCTTCCGCAGAGTGGCTATAAGTGGCGCAGTTCTGCCAGGTTTATGGGCTTGGAGGTGGATCGTTAGAGGTTCTTCCGATCCAGTTGCCGCCTCAGTTGGTGTCACACCCCAGAACCAGAATACTGGAGAGCGGGGGCAGACATAGCCAGCTACGTATATGAAATGGATTCCATCTCGCTATACGGTCACGGCTGTCTAGATACATGAGGGTTTATCTACAAGCCAACAGTCTCTTAAGGTCATAAACGAGCCTAGTGTCTCAATCACAAGCAAGTAAGTAAATGTTACATGTATGATCATTAAATATACAATAATAAGGCGTCCCAAATATTACATATTCAGTTGATCATGAAGCTAGTCGTTACAAATGTCAGGACTAGCAAGAGTTTAGTCATACATGATCAAACCTAGGATCTGTCAATCAAGTTACAGCCCAGGCAGACAGTAAGTAATGCAATCGAGCTAAACAGGTGCTCGTCGGCTAAACGCCTCAAAAATATTTTTACATAGAGTGGGAGAGCCAAAAATAACCCACTCGTTGCCAGGGTTCCGTCTAGTGGCCACCATCTGGTTGGAAGGTCTGTGGATCCTCTGGAGCTGCTCCGAAATCTGGCCACACAAAACCAGCTGGGTCAGACCCCAGAAAGAGCAAGTGCCACAAAGGAGGCTTCACTTAAGAACTAAAACTAGCAATCAGCACAAGATATAAATAAAAGTAAGAACTGGAAATAAAGAAATATACCAGGATGATATACGATGAAACCATGGAACTATTCAGACAACCAGGTTACAACCCGTAAACCAAACAAGGACCGGGGTTGTAACCCTTCGTCTGAACAGAACTTGGAATTCTCACCATTTATCGGTAAAATAAATACAAGCATTCTGGTCATTCAATAATCTGGAACAGGATCAGGGCAAGACTAGACTGGTTGGACTCCGTCCAATCACTTTACGGCCAAGCAAGAATTACGGCTTGATACTTTAACTAACTAGGGTTATCACAGGCCTAGTTACTAGCAAGATGCAGTGAGATTATTCCACAGCCACAAGCCCTGCAGACCATCCAGGTTACCCGGGTTAAAAGTTTAGAGTTGAATTCAGGGGGTACATCGTCCAGAAAACAAATGTACGCTTAGGTAGCTTGAAGGGTGCAATACATGACAGTGTGCTGGAAATGTGCCCTACTCGACGACAGGCTACGGATCCCAAGGCGTGCCCAGGTAACGGGATTACCTGTAGCTGGGAAATCTCGTCATGACTAATGTATTAATCTAGTTATTAGCCTTAGTCCATTTTAGTAGGTACTCCTGACCGTGGTACTCATGAGTCCCTGCCCTAGACATGATGCAAGACAGGACTGGTTTATTTATACAAGCACAATCGCCCACGGTGTCCAGATTAATTATACAGGCTATGTCATGTCATGTTATCATGCCAAGTGTACTTGTCAGGAGTGCACCACGACGGGCCACTATCAGGTCATGTCAGGTTATTATGTCAGGAGTGCACCACTATGGGTCACTATCACGTAATACTCAATTATCAATTCCAAACATATCAAGTAAATTTGTGATTATCAAGTTCAGGACAAAAGGTGTAAGGATATAAAATGGACGTTAAATATCTAATAAAATATCAATAAATACAGGGCTATAGAAGATCCATGGTAATCAGGCTACGCTCAGGTCAAGCTACGCTCAGTTCAGCGTACGCTCAGGTCAGGCTACGCTCAGGTCGGCCTACGCTCAGGTCAACGTATGCAAGACATACGCTTCCAAAAGGCAGCGTATGTACTCCATACGACTCCTCTTCAAACAAGCGAGCGTATGCGAGTCATACGCCTCCAAAAGGCAGCGTATGTACTCCATACGACTCCTTGTCAAGCAAGCGAGCGTATGCGAGTCATACGCCTCCAAACGGTAGCGTATATACTCCATACGACTCCTTGTCAAGCAAACGAGCGTATGCGAGTCATACGCCTCCAAAAGGCAGCGTATGTACTCCATACGACTCCTTGTCAAGCAAGCGAGCGTATGAGATCCATACGACTCCTTGCCAAGGCAGCGTATGAGATCCATACGACTCCTTGCCAAGGCAGCGTATGAGGTCCATACGACTCCTTGTCACCCAAGTGAGCGTATGCAAGACATACGCTCCCGAAAGGCAGCGTATGGGGTCGACTGCGCTGCGCTAAAGAGCGCGCGCAGCTCAGTGGCACAAGCTAAAAAGCTCGTGCACTGCTCACTGTCTTCTCCAAATCAGCAGGAACTCCAAGGTTGAACCCAAAGCTTCAAAAGTCCATAACTTGGTCAAAACAAGTCCAAATCCAACTTTTCAAGGGTCAAAATTGGGTAGAATAAAATTCTCTACAACATGGAACCATCAAAACTTGAAAACAAAAAAGTTTAATAGATCAAAACCACCAAAATTCAAAAATAACTAATTTCTAGATCTACAAAAATTAAAGCCTCAAAATAGAAAATGACAAGTTCTAAAGTGTCTTAGAAATATGAGGAGAAGCTAATAGAACAATAAAAATAAGCTCTCTTGTGGAAGCAACTTGTACTTGCCTAGACCTCTCTCCCTCTCTTTGGTAGGTAAGGAAGTAATGGGGAAGAAGAAGATGAGTAATGAAGAGAGAGAGAGATTGAAGAGGGCTAATAAATACAAATGGTGGTGGTAGGTAGGGGTTCACCTTGGGTTCATCATGAACCCAACCAAAACCAAGCCAAGCCGAACAAACCAACCCAAACCAGGAATAAACCAAGCCCAGAAAAATGCCAAGCCAGGAAATTATGCAATACAAGAATAAATACGTACACGTATTCCAGGAATACGTAATACGAACCACAGGCATTACAACTCTACCCACCTTAAAAGAATTTTGTCCTCGGAATTTAATCAAGAGGCTAGAGGAGCAATGACAAGCTACATTAATCACATGCAAGCTATAGCTAGGCAGACAATTACTCCGTCAAGCAAGGAATCGAAGGCATGAGGCATAAGAAAGACATTATACCTCACGAGTCAAACAAGTCGGGATATGGCAATCGGATATCATCCTCTCGCTCCCACGTCGACTCCCCCAAAGAGTGATGACCCCAAGCAACTCGAACTAACTTGATAGTCTTGTTCTTGAGGATCTTCTCTCTCCGGTCCAATATAGACACGGGCCTCTCCTCATACGAAAGGTTAGTACCAACAACCAATTCCGAATGATCCAGGATGTGGCTCGGGTCCGGGATATACCGTCTTAATTGGGATACATGGAACACGTCATGCACCTCGCTTAGCGACGGTGGAAGAGCGAGACGATAGAATACATCTCTTACTCGCTCCAGAATGTCAAACGGTCCTATATACCTAGGACTAAGCTTGCCCCGTATGCCGAAACGAATGACGCCACGGTTAGGCAAAATCCTTAGGAATACATGATCGCTGACCGAAAACTCGAGAGGGCGCCGATGAGAATCGGCCCAATGGCGCTGGCGATCTTAGGCAACTCGAAGATGATCTCTGACTCGCCGGACCACTTCAACTGTCTGGGAATCATTTCTGGACCGAGCATCTGTCTCTCTCCAACATCATCCCAGGCTAGCGGGGATCTGCACTTCCTACCATACAGTGCCTCGAACGGTGCCATCTGGATACTGGCCTGGAAACTGTTGTTGTACGAGAATTCCACCAGGTGCAAGTGATCTTTCCATGAACCACCGAAGTCAAGTGTGCAAGATCGCAACATGTCTTTAAGAGTCTGGATCGTGCGCTCCGACTGGCCATCTGTCTGCGAATGATATGCTGAACTGAACTGGAGATGAGTTCCCAAACTATCTTGCAAGCTACGCCAAAAGTACGATGTAAATCTTGAATCTCGGTCCGAGGTGATACTGACTGGCACACCGTGCAATCTGACAATCTGCCTGAGGTACATCTCTGCTAACTGAGCCGTCGACTGACCAACTCTGAATGGAAGAAAGTGAGCCACTTTCGTGAGCCTGTCAACTATAACCCAGATAGCATCTCTACCAGCTGGGGATCTAGGTAGTCCAGTCACAAAATCCATGGTCACATGCTCCCACTTCCATTCTGGAATCGGTAAGGGCTGAAGAAGTCCAGCCGGTCTCTGATGTTCGGCTTTAACTTGTTGGCAAACCAAACATCGAGAGACAAATCGAGCTATCTCCCGCTTCATGCCATTCCACCAGAAATGCTGCCGGATATCACGGTACATCATCGTACTGCCGGGATGGATGGAATACTGCGAACTGTGCGCTTCTGACATGATCTCTTGCCGGATATCTCCGTTGGGTACACAAGGACGCTTACCATGTCGAAGTGTACCATCCTCATGAATGCATAACTCGGGTCTTCGTCCTGCCTCACACTCTGCTCTGAGTCGCTGAAGCTTAGAATCTGCCGACTGTGCCATCCGGATCCTCTCGACTATAGTGGACTGAACTTGCATGCTGGCCATCAATGCCACACTGGAAGGGAGAATAACTTCTATACCCATCTTCTGAAGATCGGCTATCAATTGTGGCTGCGCTGTTAGGAAATAAGCTCCGGCCCTCCTGCTCAATGTATCAGCTACGACATTGGCCTTCCCAGGATGATACTGCAGGTTGATATCATAATCCACAAGAAGCTCCAGCCACCTTCTCTGACGCATGTTAAGATCCTTCTGGGTGAAAACATACTTCAGACTCTTGTGGTCGATGAAAATCTTCACCCTGTCTCCATACAAGTAGTGTCTCCACAACTTAAGTGCAAACACCACTGCTGCCAGCTCCAAGTCATGGGTTGGGTAATTCCTCTCATGATCACGAAGTTGTCGTGACGCATAAGCTATTACCTTCCCATGTAGCATTAGAACACATCCTAAACCTCTGCCTGAAGCATCACAGTACACTGAGAATCCTCCGGTCCCATCTGGAAGCGTGAGAATAGGAGCTGTTATCAGGCCTCGCTTCAACTGCTCAAAAGAACTCTGACACTCTGCTGTCCAAGCAAACTGCGCATCCTTGCGGGTCAACTGCGTCAATGGCGCTGATATTCGAGCAAAGTCTGAAACAAACCGCCGGTAGTAGCCGGCCAATCCAAGAAAACTATGAACCTCTGCAACGGTGCTGGGCACTGGCCATGACTCAATAGCCACAATCTTCTGGAGATCCACTTCTACTCCTCCTCGAGTGATGATATGACCCAAGTACGAAATGCGATCGAGCCAGAACTCGTATTTACTGAACTTGGCATATAACTGGTGCTCTCTGAGGATCTGAAGAACTATACGGAGATGCTGCTCATGCTCCGTCTCACTCTTACTGTAGACCAGGATGTCATCCAAGAACACAATCACAAACTGATCCAAGTAAGGCATGAAGATGCGATTCATGAGGTCCATGAATACTGCCGGTGCATTGGTTGCTCCAAAAGGCATAACAAGGAATTCCTAATACCCATATCTCGATCTAAAAGCTGTCTTCGGGATGTCCTGCTCTCTGACTCTGATCTGATGATAACCTGAGCGCAAATCAATCTTCGAAAATACTGAAGCCCCCTTGAGTTGATCAAACAAGTCATCTATCCTCGGAAGAGGGTATCTGTTCTTGATTGTCACTGAGTTCAAGGTACGATAATCAACACATAACCTGGATGTACCATCCTTTTTTTTCACAAGAAGCATCGGGGCTCCCCAAGGCGATCCACTAGCACGAATGAATCCCTTGGTTCTGAGTTCTTCAATCATCTTGTACAATATCTCCAACTCTGACGGCGCCATCCTGTAGACTCTCTCTAACAATGGGGCTGTCCCGGGAATCAAGTCTATAGTGAACTCGATCTCCCACTCCGGAGGTATACCTGGAAGTTTTTCTGGGAAAATATCTGGAAACTCTTCGACTATCCTGGGCAACTGAACTGCTGCTACTGCCATCCGCAATACTGGAGGAGATGATTCAACTTCGCCTCGGGAGAAAGAAAACTCTGGCTCTCCTGGAATGCTAAAAACAACCCTGCCAATGTGGCAGTCTATCCTAGCATACTGGTTCCTCAACCAACCCATCCCTAGGACCACATCATAATTGGCCATCGGGAACTCTATCAATCTAGCGGGGAATTCTCTACCGCTAACTACGATCCGACACGAGGAAAACACTCTATCTACTCCCACAAGTCGGTTACCAGTAAGTATATTAAGCCTTACTGATAGTGACTCGGGCTCCAATCCTACCCGTGTCACGAATCGTGCAGACATAAATGAATGCGATGCACCAGAATCAAATAAAGCTGAAGCTGGAAAGGAGTTGACGAGAATAGTACCTGCCACTACCTCTCCTGGTGCCAATCCTTCCTCTACGGTCATCACCATAGCCTGACCGTGCCCTCGGGGTGCTGGTCCCCTCTGCTGAAATCCTCGCTGCCTTCTCTGACTCTGGGCTTGGACTTGTACATACTGCTGGGGGTTCTGCTGCTGGAACACATGGGTCTGAGGCGGCAAGGGCCTCGGCAATGGATACTACTGCTGCTGGACCGGAGCTGGTCCTCTCACCGAAGAGCTAGAAAGGTTGGACGATGATGAACCACCCCTATTCGGGCAGCATCCAATCCTATGATCTGGTGCTCCACAAGCCAGACATAATCCCTGTGCCCTGCGACATTCTGCCACCACATGGCCTGGCTTTCCACAATGAGAACAACCCACTGCGGAAGATTGTTTCTGCTTCTGCTGCTGAGGGTGCGTCAGAGTTGAATGCTGAACCGACGTTACTGAGGCCGCTCGCCTCGGAGCTCTAATAGTCAAAGCCCTGGCTGTCGGGGCCGGTGCTGAAGACTGATTCATCTGGCCGTGAGATCTCTTCCGACTTTCGGCCCTATCCACAATCCTCTGGGAGGTATACTCATGCCTCCGGGCTGCTCTCAAGACTGCATCATAAGTCTGATGCTCAAACTGCTCAACTGCCAACAAGATCTCCAGGTGAAGTCCCTGCTGGAACTGCTGGGCTATATCATACTTGGTTGCCACCAAAGTGGGAGCAAACCGACCGAGTCTCGAAAACTCGACCGCATATCCGTCGACCGTCCTGCCTCCTTGCTTCAGATTGGTGAACCGGGTCTGTAGATCATACCGAGCCACGGCATCGAAATACTTGGTCTGGAATCTCTCTCTGAATACTACCCAAGCAATGGGTGCTGCTAATCCAACGGCCTGTGCTGCCCACCAGATGCGGGCAAGATCTAGCAACTGTAGGTGCACCACGGCTACCTTCTCGTTCTCTGGGGTCCTGGCTGCTTCTAGAATCACCTCTGTGTCCTGAAGCCATGCATCTGCCGCGATCGCATCTTCACTACCGTCGAAGAAGGGAGGGTTCAAGCGCTTGAAGCTGTTGGCCGCGCTGTTACCCTGATGACCACCCCGGGTCAAAGCATCCGTCACTGCCTGGTACAAGGCATCTCCACGCCGGTCTTTGGAAGCTATCAAGGTCCTGACGAGTCCTACTAATGTGCCATCATTAGGCTCGGCAGGCTGAACTGGCTGAACTGGTGGCTCTTCCCCAATAGGCTCGACTCTGGAGGCTACTCCGGAATGCTGGGCTTGATCTCCAGGTTGCGGCTGGTCTACGGGAGGTGCTCCGTCTTGCTGGTCGGTAGGACCACAAACAATGCCGCTGAAGAAGACGACATAGGGAACAATAAGGAAGGACCAGGACAGATCAACGATACAAGCATATGATCAGGACAAGAATCCAGGGATTCAGAAGATACGAGCAGAGATCAAGGACGAATACTGATTGAGACATCTATTCGGTAAACCCTCACATATCTTGATTTATAAGACCTGCATGGGCCACCACTTAAACCATGTCACGCCCCAGAACCAGAATACTAGAGAGCGGGGGCAGACATAGCCAGCTACGTATATGAAATGGATTCCATCTCGCTATACGGTCACGGCTGTCTAGATACATGAGGGTTTATCTACAAGCCAACAGTCTCTTAAGGTCATAAACGAGCCTAGTGTCTCAATCACAAGCAAGTAAGTAAATGTTACAAGATGTATGATCATTAAATATACAATAATAAGGCATCCCAAATATTACATATTCAGTTGATCATGAAGCTAGTCGTTACAAATGTCAGGACTAGCAAAAGTTTAGTCATGCATGATTAACCCTAGGATCTGTCAATCATGTTACAGCCCGTAGGCAGACAGTAAGTAAATGCAATCGAGCTAAACAGGTGCTCGTCGGCTAAATGCCTCAAAAGAATATTTTTACAATAGAGTGGGAGAGCCAAAAATAACCCACTCGTTGCCAGGGTTCCGTCTAGTGGCCACCATCTGGCTAGAAGGTCAGTAGATCCTCTGGAGCTGCTCCGAAATCTGGCCACACAAAACCATCTGGGTCAGACCCCAGAAAGAGCAAGTGCCACAAAGGAGGCTTCACTTAAGAACTAAAACCAGCAATCAGTACAAGATATAAATAAAAGTAAGAACTGGAAATAAAAAAATACACCAGGATGATATACGACGAGATAACCATGGAACTATTCAGACAACCAGGTTACAACCCGTAAACCAAACAAGGACCGGGGTTGTAACCCTTCGTCTGAACAAAACTTGGAATTCTCACCATTTATCGGTAAAATAAATACAAGCATTCTGGTCATTCAATAATCTGGAACAGGATCAGGGCAAGACTAGACTGGTTAGACTCCGTCCAATCACTTCACGGCCAAGCAAGAATTACGACTTGATACTTTAACTAACTAGGGTTATCACAGGCCTAGTTACTAGCAAGATACAGTGAGATTATTCTACAGCCACAAGCCCTGCAGACCATCCAGGTTACCCGGGTTAAAAGTTTAGAGTTAAATTCAGGGGGTACATCGTCCAGGAAACGAATGTACCCTTAGGTAGCTTGAAGGGTGCAAAACATGACAGTGTGCTGGAAATGTGCCCTACTCGACGGCAGGCTACAGATCCCAAGGCGTGCCCAGGTAACGGGATTGCCTGTAGCTGGGAAATCTCGTTATGACTAATGTATTAATCTAGTTATTAGCCTTAGTCCATTTTAGTAGGTACTCCTGACCGTGGTACTCAGGAGTCCCTGCCCTAGACATGATGCAAGACAGGACTGGTTTTTTATACAAGCACAATCGCCCACAGTGTCCAGATTAATTATACAGGTCTTGTCATGTCAGGTTATCATGCCAAGTGTACTTGTCAGGAGTGTGCCACGACGGGCCACTATCAGGTCATGTCAGGTTATTATGTCAGGAGTGCACCACTACGGGTCACTATCACGTAATACTCAATTATCAATTCCAAACATATCAAGTAAATTTGTGATTATCAAGTTCAGGACAAAAGGCGTAAGGATATAAAATGGACGTTAAATATCTAATAAAATATCAATATATACAGGGATATAGAAGATCCATGGTAATCAGGCTACGCTCAGGTCAAGCTACGCTCAGGTCAGCGTACGCTCAGGTCAGGCTACGCTCAGGTCGGCCTACGCTCAGGTCAACGTATGCAAGACATACGCTTCCAAAAGGCAGCGTATGTACTCCATACGACTCCTCTTCAAGCAAGCGAGCGTATGCGAGTCATACGCCTCCAAAAGGCAGCGTATGTACCCCATACGACTCCTTGTCAAGCAAACGAGTGTATACGAGTCATACGCCTCCAAAAGGCAGCGTATGTACTCCATACGACTCCTTATCAAGCAAGTGAGTGTATGCGAGTCATACGCCTCCAAAAGGCAGCGTATGTACTCCATATAACTCCTTGTCAAGCAAGCGAGCGTATGAGATCCATACGACTCCTTGCCAATGCAGCGTATGAGATCCATACGACTCCTTGCCAAGGCAGCGTATGAGATCCATACGACTCCTTGCCATGGTAGCGTATGAGGTCCATACGACTCCTTGTTACCCAAGTAAGCGTATGCAAGACATACGCTCCCAAAAGGCAGCGTATGGGGTCGACTGTGCTGCGTTAAAGAGCGCACGCAGCTCAGTGGCACAAGCTAAAAAGCTCGTGCACTGCTCACTGTCTTCTCCAAATTAGCAGGAACTCCAAGGTTGAACCCAAAGCTTCAAAAGTCCATAACTTGGTCAAAACAAGTCCAAATCCAACTTTTCAAGGGTCAAAATGGGTAGAATAAAATTTTCTACAATATGGAACCATCAAAACTTGAAAACAAAGAAGTTTAATAGATCAAAACCACCAAAATCCGAAAATAACTAATTTCTAGATCTACAAAAATTAAAGCCTCAAAATGGAAAATAACAAGTTCCAAAGTGTCTTAGAAACATGAAGAGAAGCTAATGGAACAAATAAAAATGAGCTCTCTTGTGGAAGCAAGTTGAACTTGCCTAGACCTCTCTCTCCCTCTCTTTGGTAGGTAAGAAAGTAATAGGGAAGAAGAAGATGAGTAATGAAGAGGAGATAGAAGAGTGCTAATAAATACAAATGGTGGTGGTAGGTAGGGGTTCACCTTGGATTCATCATAAACCCAACCAAAACCAGGCCAAGCCGAACCAACCAATCCGAACTAGGAATAAACCAAGCCCAGAAGGAAATGCCAAGCCAGGAAATCATGCAATATAAGAATAAATACGTACACATATTCCAGGAATACGTAATACGAACCACAGGCATTACAGTTGGAGCTTGAGTATTTTCTTCGACAAGGTGCCTTTTCGACTTCTCGAACAAGCATGAATCGAAGTAGCAGGATTCGACCCCTTTAAAGGGATCAATGTCAACAAATTCTGTCCTCATGAAGCCATGCTTATCGACGTACTTGAAGCACTGGTGTAGTGTGGAAGGCATGATCATGTAATCATGTAACCAAGGACGCCCCAGGAGAACATTATAGGAAGTGTTCGCATCTATGACATAACAGGTTACTTCTGACTGAAGGTCGCCGATTTGGCACTTCAGACGAATCTTTCCGATCGGATAGCTTTTGCCCGAATGAAACCGCTAATGGTAGTACTTGTCGGCGTCAGGCGATGCATTAGGATGCGGATGTGGTGTAGCAGGCTCTTCGGGATGATGCTTATGGAAGAACCGGGTCAATATGGATCTGATCCACCTTGATATCGCTAATGTACCTAGTATAATACAGAGGGCGATCGTGCAGGTTGGTCTTGATAAGCAAATCCTGTGGAAAGACGATATTGGATATTGCACCTGTGCAAGCGCTGTCCTGAAGATCTGCAGTCGAGCTCTCCCCAGTGAGATTGGACAGAGCTAGATATGCGTCGTCATTCTGGAGTGCCTCGCTTAGTGCGACGTGAACATCTTTGGAGAGTCTTAGGAGCTCGTATAGCGATAATTTGGCCGGTGTGTTGGCCAATTGTGCTAAGATGTCAAAGTTGTAGGGCCTCTCCAGCCCATGAGGCATCTTCCTTCAGAGCGGTTTGTCTAAGCGAGTCTCCTTCGGCCTAGGCTTGTCGATCGTCGAAGGCTGAGAAGATCCTGGAGCATCAGCAGCTGTCGGCTGATGATCTTCGGCCAAATTACCCGGTAGAGGTTAGGTTTGTGCGTCGGATCGGGTAACAACAGCCGTAGCTTCCTCGACCTCTGTCGAGGTTGTGCAGCATGATTTGACTTTCACACTCTTCTTCTTGCTGGTGGAGGGAGGTGCGGACTGAGTCACTTCAGGTACCTGGTCCGGATGGACCCACATGACCTTCCTCCATGATGTGGTAAGGGGCACTAGACCAGCAGCCTAGTCTCGGGGAGTTGGAAGGTTAGCGACCTCCATCTTTGCTCTGGGGACGGGTACTACTCCATCTTGAGTCTTTGTCAGAGGGAAGCTGCTGAATTATACTGACACTATGTTGGCTGCCACAGTCACCTCTTTAAAATTAATGGCCAGGGACTTAGAATCGATGAGTTGCTGGATGTATCACTTCAGTTGGTAGCAGTCTTGTGTAGCATGGTGGACATAGCGATGGTAGTGGCAGTACTTGGGGCTTTCCATCTCTGCAGGACGAGGTTCACGTCTTGGAGGAGGGAGCTGAATTTGACCTCCTTGTATAAGCATGTCCAAGATGGGCTTGACATGGCCGTCCTCGAAAGAGTAGGTCATCTGAGGCCACTGCTTCTCTGCCGGCTTCGGTTCAGGCTTCGAAGCTGTGTCAGCCACCATAGCCAGTTTACCCTTGTTGTCTCATTATTGGAGGGTTAGAACTATTGTTGTTGTTGGTGTTAGGGCATTTGCCCTTGTCCTCTCCTTTCGAGACGTGCAATCCCAGTTGGCGAGCTTTCTTCAACTTGTCTTCTGTGCTAGTGGTGCTGATAATGAAATCTTCCAATCCTTAAACTGACTTTTGCCCATCCAGAGGCTGATTGTGGGAAGCAGCCTCTTTTGGCAGATTTTAATTAAGGAGGAATCAGGGTTACCGGAAGGCAACTTCATCACTGTTTGGCGAAACTGCTCGATATAGTTCCTTGTCAGCTCCTTTTCTCCTTGAACAATGTCCATGAGGGTGGACATCGTCACATCTTGTCCTACTTCGTAGAACCTTTCCAGGAATATACGTTTGAAGCCGGCGAAGGAATGGATGCAGTTGTCTGGCAAGTTGCGGTACCAGTCGAAGGCGACCCCTTCCAATGCTCCAATGAACAACTACGTGAGGATGGCATCGTCATGAGGCAGATGGTCGATCGTGACTTCGAAGTAGGTGATGTACCTACTTGCAGATGTCTTTCCATCATATGGATGATGTTGAATGGTTTATATCTTGGTGGAAAGGGAACATCTCTCCATGCAGTCGGATACGGTTGTCGTATCCTGAGGGTCCTGGCAGGTTTCTCGGGCGTGGAACATGGCCCAGAGCTCCTGGACCTTTCGTCTTGCTTCCCTGGCCTCGTCTGCAGCGTGGAAGCCGATATTTCAGGAGGATTATCAGCCGGGTTTGGTGCAGCTGAGTTTGAGTCTGCATTGACCGCAGGACCCAAGCTTGTTTGTCCAGGCATCCTTTCTTGTAAGTTGGAAGGGCCGCTTTGATCTCGTCTATGGATTTGACCAAGGCAGTATGGCCTCCAAAGTGTCGATATGTTGGCGATCACTAGGACCGTCTTGGTTGCTGTCCGTCATGAATACCGTCCTCACATGAGGAGAGATAGAATAAACGGTTGAGGACGTGCCCTCTGAGTCATACCCTTGTACAGAGAAGTCGTCAGGATATGTAGAAATGTTTTCCTCTGGTTCGGACTCAGAAGAAGCGGTACCCCCAGCTTCAGAGTTTGCCTCGTCTTGAGAATTGTGGACGTCCTCAGGGACGTCTGATCCTGCTGCATCTGTTGGGGGAACTGTTTCCCCTAGATTATCTTCTTCGAACATCGGATTGTCGTAGATGTTCAAAGGAGTACTACTCCCGGCTCTAGTGCCTCCCAGAGATGTGGACGACGAATCTCCAAGTGTGGCAGATTTTGTCTTTGAGCGAGTACCTTGAAAAACTCCTCTCGTAACTGTTTGCCATTGATTGTAAAAGAACAGAACAATTATCGGAGGACTGAACTTAGACTCACAATACAAACTCGCTCGCACAAAGAAAGCCTAGGGACGAAAACCTAGGTACAGCAGACTAAGTGCGATTGTTTATTTTTGATTCTGGGGGGTGACGATAGAGGCTCGGGAAAGCGACGGCCGCTCTGCCTTACTCCTTGGACGATCAGTATGCAGTCTTGACTCGGGGAAGATTTGCTCGGCGTTGACGAAGAAAGGCTCTTCTTGCTCCTCTCTGGTTGCTCTCTGGGCTTCTCTCTCTCTGTGATTGTCACGAAAAAAGGGGAACTCTCTCTCTGTGGGTATCTCTCTCTTCTTATTTTTTTTATTATTGCCGCCCTCTTTTTTTTTTTATGGGAATGCTGCTGGCTATTTATAAGGGTGGGATGTGATTATTAGGGTTTGCTATCTGTTTGGAATGTCGGCGCTCCTTCATTCTATCTGGACCCTTGATCTTGATCATAACGAATCTCGGCCACTAATGCGGATAGCACCAAATCTTATGAGCAGTTAATGCTGATTGCTTTAAATCTTCGTGATTGGTTATGCTAATATCTGATTGCTCGCCACGTGTCTTGCTGATGATGTCAAATATTCTCGTTGGGATTCGGTCGAATCTTCAATGCCACGTCTTTTGATTGAAGATCCTGCCAGGGCCGCATAGAGTGGCCAATACTTGAACCGCAGGGAGATACCCTTCATGAGCCGCATGAGTCAACATCTCGTCGAGCCGCAGGGGACGAACTTTCCGTGAGCCTCATATGCGTGGTCTTTGCGAACCGCAGGAGACGACCTCTCCATGAGCCGTATAGTTTCTGTGGGCCGCATGTGGTATTGAGCCGCATAGGCCGGGCTATGAGTGGACCGCATATGGCGGATTTCTGTTAATCATATTAGAATGACGCCTCACGGAGCCGCATGAAGCTGTTCTTTAACCGAGCCGCATGAGACTTTTGCCACGTGGCAACATAGGATTTCTGACAGATCGGGTCAGAGATCTTCTTCTTTTTCCGAAGAATCTGTCATTATGGCAGAGCCATTATGACACTTTATGTCAGAGACGTCGCAGCCGTCGAGTCGTGTCAGAGCATTAAAATGAGGCCATTACTCCAATGGCCAACTGTAGGGGGGGTCACACGTGGCATCGATTTGAGCCGCATGTCCCCGAGCCGCATGAGTCTGGGGGTCTCCTTTTTGGCCGCATAAAGCAACTCCAGTATGAACCGCATAGGCTTGCTGTCCAGAGCCGCATGGGTCATTATGCCTTTATTTCTAATATTTTCCATGCTTCTACAGGACCCCCTTCAAAGTTTTCAATTTGTAAAATTGGAACACTTTGAATAAGAAGCATGGCCCCGTTCATGCCGCATAAGTGTCTCAGCCGCATAGAGTTAGCTGTCCGCATAGACTCTTTTCCACATGTCCTGATTAAATGCTCTTGATTGTTTTGATTTCATGCCGTCTCTTGGGGGAGGATCCTAAGGGTTTTTTTCCTTCTGATTGTCCAGTTTGCCTCGATAGCCGAAGGGTCGATCATGTCGTTCGAGGCGTCGTTCAGTAATCCTTCTTTTTCTATAAATAGACGGGTTTTAGATTTTTTTTGACTGAAAACTCCTGTCTTGTTTTCTTCTTCAACTGACAAACAGTAATGGCGCCTAGGGTTTCCAAGATTGTGAAGAAGGCCGCGGCGAGGAGAAAGAAATCGGCTTCGTCGTCGACCGTCGCACCCCCCATCTGCCTTGATGTGCACGTCGCCATCGAAGGTAATAACCTATGTAGAAGATTGGGTATTTTGAAACCCTAACAGGGTCTGCTCTACTGTCTCCTCCGTGCACGCAACCACGTGACCCACATACACGTTCCCTGATTGAGCCGCATGGGGTATACCCCATGTCTGAGCCACAGACGAGTTACGTGATTCGCATGCACGTCCATGAAACCCTAATAGGGTCCGATCTACTGCTTACTTTGTGCACGCAACCACATGACCTGCATACACGTCCTTTGATCGAGCCGCATGGGGTATACCCCATGTCTGAGCCGCATACGAATTACATGGTCTGCCTACACGTCTCATGCATGGGAGCCGCCTGTGAGTTGTCTTTAAACGTGCCGCATGACTATTTTCTGAATATCTTTTTATTTTGTCTTTCCGTCTTTGATTCTTTCAGTATCTCCGCTTGAGCGCTGAGGTTGCAGTCACAGAGGAACCGCCACCCCCTGTCATCGACCAGGGGTCTCCCTCTGTTAAGGAAGAAACGAAGAAGGAAGACTCGTCGTCTGCACAGGATAGTCTCTCTCCGAGCGTCGAAACAACTGGGGGTGATAGCTCGGGGAATTCTGATACTCCTATTCCAGATGAGGATCTCCTTCAACTGCATCCTTCCTATGTAAGGTGGTTGAGGGAGTGGTATGGGCGTTTCTGTAACTAGGTTTTAGGAATCTCTTGCGGATATCTATTCTCTGTCTGCATGTTTCTATCTGTTTAGCTGTGGTTTGTGTCTTTCCTTTCCATCTGAAGAAGTGGTGAAGAATTTCCTTTAGTTTTGCTTGTTAATTGCGTGAATGTAGCTGAACTTTTTAATGAAAGAAATGTATTTGCTTCCCTCCTTTCTTGTCATGATTTACTTTCAATAGGATATTCTGTGTGAACTTTGTATCCCTGGTGTACCCCACGATAATTTGGATTATGACTGGCATGCTTATCCTGAAAGAATGGGGTTATGTCAAGTCTGGGGACTTTATTTCCCAACGGGATCTTTTGCTCATTTGGGCGACGTCGTTGCCTCCAGAGCCGGTGTATCGAACTAGTCAGTGGTTTGAGCGGTCGACTGCCTCGCTGAAAGACCATTTCTTGACGTTTTGTGGCCTCCGGATCATAGTTGTTCCTCTGTCTTATCCTGCTTATTTTCTCTTTATTTCTATCTTGTAGCAGTGATATAATCCCGGAGGATGTGAAACTTCGAAAATGGATATGTTTCATCTTCATCTTGTACTTGCGGTGTTTATGGAATTTGGACTTGCTGGGGGATTTATTTGTGGACCTGTTATCCTAGGCGTACCTTGGTTTTAGGTACGGATAACAGTTTAGATAGGATGTCCGGGACAGTCACAACAAAGTGGTCATGGATGTTTTTGGTACTGGGGAAGGAATGCCGTAGAGCAGCTGGGCTCCCGGGGCGCGGTAAGATGGTGGATTTATGCTAAGAAGCTTAGCGAATGAATATTTGTGGACCTATTACCCTTGGCGTACCCTAGTTCAGGATGCGGATAATAGGGTGAGAGGGAACCGAACACATTTGCTCAGAGGTTATGATGACATGGCAAACATGAAGGTTTTATCCTGAAACCTTCCTGCTCAGCGGTAATGAGAACATGGCAGGAGAGACTTTTCGGAAGCTATTTGTGGTCAACAGAGGACATTTGTGGTCAACAGAGGACATTTGTGGTCAACAGAGGACATTTATGGTCAACAGAGGACATTTGTGGTCAACAGAGGACATTTGTGGACCTATTATCCTTGTCGTACTCTGGTTGTGAGTACAGATAATAGATTGAGAGGGAACCAACATACTTGCTCAGAGGTAATGTGGACATGGCAAATATGGTGATTTCTTCGACGGAGCCTTCCCACTCAGAGGTAATGAGGACATGGCAGGAGTGGGCTCAATGAAGAAGGGGTGCATAGAGCTACTCAGAGGTAGGAGGACATGGAAGTTCTATGCGAGGGGGCGGTTTGTTTTTTGGTGGTAGTGAAAACGACTCAGAGGTAATGAGGACATGGTCGTTTCGGAGATTGGCGGATCGATTACCCTTTTTTGTGCACTGGGAGTACGGGTAGTGGATCATGAGGGAGGATCTCTTTCAGGAAGAAAGTTCAGAGGCGTAATTATACGTGACTTACTATCTGATAGAGTGACCGGGATGTAAGTTCAGAGGTACCAGCAGGTACATAACTTGGTGATTTAGAATATTGAGGAAGTGAGGGTTTAGCGACGCCAGCAGGTGTATGGCTCGGTAATCTGAAATGTTGTGGATGTGGGTTCAGTGGTATCAATGGATACATGACTCGATAATTTGGAAAATGTTGTCTAAACATAGTATTTCTTCAGAAACTTGCCGTTGACGGGCAACATAAGCAAGTTCCCATTCTGTTTGGCGAGACGGTAGGCGCCGTTGGAAAACACGGCCTCAATGATAAATGGGCCTTCCCATTTTGGCTGGAATTTGCCTGCGGTCTTGTGAGTCATGACCATTGGCCTCCGGACTGCCAGAACGAGATCGCCCACTTGGAATGTTCTGATTTTGACCTTCTTGTTGAAGGCCCCTGAGACACGTGCTTGGTATAGCTCGATCCTTTGCTGAGCTAAGAGGCGTTTTTCATCTAGGGCCTCCAACTCTTGTAGTCGGCGTCGGTAGTTATCGTCTGTTGTCAATTGATAAGTGAGGGCGACGCGGAGTGAGGGAATCTGAATTTCCAGTGGGAGGACTGCCTCGCTCCCATATACTAGAGAGAATGGTGTATTCCCAGTAGCTGTTCGAATCGTGGTACGATAGGCCCATAAACATTCGCCGAGCTTCTCGTTCCAGTCGCGTTTGTTGGAAGATACAAACTTCTTGAGGAGTTTGATGATTGTTTTGTTGAATGCTTCTGCTAACCCATTCGATGCCGGGTTGTATGGTGTTGAAGCAACATTCTGAATGCGGTGCTTATCGCAGAATCGGTAGAATGCGTGGCTTATAAACTGCGGACCATTGTCATGGATGATCCTTCGTGGCAATCCAAAGCGATATATGACGTGATGCTTGAGAAAGCTAATCACGTTTGAAGTTTTGACTTCTGCGAGTGGGATAGCTTCCGCCCATTTGGAGAAATAATCAGTGATCGCAAGTATGAAGCGATGTCCTCGAGAGGAAGGTGGGGTGATTGGACCAATGATATCCATTCCCCATGCTTCAAATGGCCAAGACGCCACCGTTGGATGTAGAAACTCGGATGGTTGGTGAATGAAGTCTGCGTGGACTTGGCAGGCCTTGCATTTTCTGGCGTAGTCTATTGCGTCTGCCACCATCGTGGGCCAGTAGTAGCCCATCCGACGAAGGCGGTCTTGCAGTTTAGGGCCAGGCTGATGGGCCCCACAGACACCGTCGTGAGCTTCTCGTACAGCTTCTTTGGCTTCTGCGTTTGATAAGCACCGGAGCAATAATCCCGTCGTAGGATCGTCGATATAGCATCTTTGTCTCTGTGTCGTAGAAGAATCTGAGGGAACGTCGTCTGATGGAGGTGGCTTCCCTTGGATTCTCGGGGAGGATGTCGTATACGACGAAGTCAATGAACGGCTGCCTCCAGTCTGGTGTTTCGTCGATTGACTGGGCGGAATAGCTTGCCATGAATTGGATATTGTTCTTGGGACAGACCAGTTCGTGGCCTATCACGTCAACCGAGTGATGGGCTTGGTTCGGCACTGCTAAGGAAGCGGCAAGGCCTGCTAGGGCATCGGCTTCGATATTTTGAAGTCTGGGGACGTGTTCGATGAAGAATCCCTCGAATGAGGAGATGATGTTGATTGCTATTTGGTGGTAGGGGATCATGTCTTCATGGCGGACTTCGTACGACCCCCGAATCTGGTTGACGATTAATTGTGAATCGCCGTATGCTTCAAGATATTCTACCCCCAGCTCCTTCGCGAGTTGGAGGCCAATGACCAAAGCGTTGTACTCGGCCACATTGTTGGAACAGGGCTCCGTGAGAGAGTAGGCGCGATTGATCACTAGCCCGGTAGGAGAGATCAATACCACTCCGACCCCGACGACGATATTTCCCTTTGGTCCAGTTCTTGAAGCGCCATCGAAGAACATCCTCCATATGTTATCGTGGGTGGTTGTATTCGAATCGGCGACCTCATCTGGGATTTCCTCGTATATTTTGGATAGCCCCGATCCTGGATGGGCTGCCAAAAAGTCTGCCAGGGCTTGGCCTTTGACAGCCTTCTGTGGGACGAAGATCATATGATATGGGGATAGTAGTATCGCCCATGTAGCGAGGCGAGAGCTAAGCGCCCCTAGTTTAGTCATGAGGACCCTGAGGGGATTTACCCGTGAGATCACATGTATGGTTTGTCCTGTAACATAATGCCGCATCTTTTGAATGGCGAATACCAAGGCGAGGCATTCTTTCTCCACGGCAGTGTATCGATGTTCGGGCCCTGACCATCATTCGGCTGAGATAGTATATAGCTTGCTCGTGGCCTGCGTCGTTGTTTTGTGCCAGCAGGGCACCGAGGGAGTGTTCCATTGCTCGTACATAGAGTAGGAATGGTTTTCCAGGGACCGGGGCCACCAGGACTGGGGGATTTGACAAATATTCTTTGATGTCGTCGAAAGCACGCTGGCATTCCTCGTCCCATACGAATGAGACTCCCTTCTTCATGAGGTGTGTGAAGGGATCGGCATCGCCCGGAGAGATTGGAAATGAACCTTCTGATATAAGCTAGTCTCCCTCGGAGGCCTCTAAGTTCGCGGAGATTTTTCGGGGGACCCATCTCCATTATTGCCTTGGTTTTCTCAGGGTCTACATGGATACCCCATGCAGTGATGATGAAACCTAAGAACTTCCCGCTTGGATACGCCCAAGAATGACTTTGTAGGGTTCATCTTCAGATTGTGGGCTCGCATCAGGTCGAATACTGTTCTCAGATCTTGCAGATGATCTTCCTTACGGCGACTCTTGACAGCGATGTCGTCGACGTAGCATTCCACTGTCTTGCGCAAATGTTCTCTGAAAATGATACTCATAGCCCGCTGATATGTGGCACCAGCGTTCTTTAGACCAAATGGCATGACTGTGTAGCAGTACGTGCCGATCGGTGTTCTAAATGATGTGTGCTTCTCGTCGTCAGGGGACATCTTAATTTGATTATATCCCGAGAATCCATCCATGAATGACATACGTTCGAAGCCGCATGTGTGGTCAATCATGATGTCCGTGATTGGGAGGGGAAATTCGTCTTTCGGACATGCCTCATTCAGATTACGGAAGTCGATGCAGATTCGGATTTTTCGTTCTTCTTAAGGACCGGGACTATATTGGCGACCCAATCAGGGTGCTGCTCCTCTCGGATGAAGCCGCTGGCTATCAGCTTGTTGACTTCGGCTTCGATTGTGTCCATGACTCCTGGGCGGAAACGTCGTTGCTGTTGCTTGACTGGCTTTGCATCCGGCCGTATGTTGAGTTTATGAAGAGCAATATCGGGATCTAATCCCGGCATATCTTCGTAACTCCAGGCAAATACGTCAATATATTCTCTGATGAGTTCCAGTAGTGATTCTCGTTCCTCGTCTGTTAGGCTTTTACTGACGAAGATTGGCTTTGGAGAGGATTCGGTGCCGAGGTCGACCTGCATAACTTCATCCTCTGTAGGAGGTTCTCTCAGCTTGAACCGCTTTTCCCATTGTGCGTCTAGCTGTTGGGGCCATGGCTCAAGCTCGAGGATTTCAGGAATGTCCTCGTTTTCTTCGTAAGCGTCGGCGAATGCCATGTTGGCTGACAGGACCTGTCTGAATATGTCTCCGATGCTGGTATCCGAGTCGGAAGTTGGTGACCCGGTTGAATGTGACTGGCAGTCGCATTCTTCATCTGAATTCTCTCGGGGTCGTCGTGGGAGTTACGTACCCTAGTCCGCATCGAAGTTTTGCTATAGTAGTCCCGTGGCTTACCAGACGGTACTGGGGGCTTTAAAGGTAGTTGCCGTCCGGTACCGTAATTCAGACCTGGTGTAGTTTCTAGATCATATCCTTGCTTCTGTCATGAGGTATTTGGACTGGGGACTATAAAGGTATAGAGGCAATCTCCCGGCATCTGACTCAAGATCGACTTCTTTTACGGTGAAGGGGTACGGATCGTCTTTTCGGCCGAAGATAATCGGGTGGTCCCCTCCCTCGATTATTCGGTAAGCGTCTTCTGCTGGAGTAAGCTGGATTGTGGTATATACATTTACCACTTGTGTGTGTAGGTGAGTGCCTATACCGTGGTCCATAGCATACATTGCACATAGCTTATTGAGCTCGGTGTAGTTCAAAGATAGCCCTTTATTGACAAAATAAGGTATCTTCTCGAGAGGGATTATATCATCCGCGGAAGGGGTATCGGAGTGGGCAGCCACATACTTGGCTAATTCTGGTTCTTCTTCGCCACCCCCTGTATAAGTGAAGACTGAGAGATCGACCTAGTCAGCTTGATCTTCAGAGGCTCGACTGGCGGAGCAGGTCGTGGAGTTGTTGGCAGACTGCAACCCCCAGTTTGGCATCTAACGCAGGGCGAGGAGTGGATGGTTCGCTAGAAGCGTCTGACTTCGCATCGGGGTGATGTCCCTTTCTAGGAAGACGTATCGTAAGCGGTCTATCGGAGGGTTTGAGCTTCTCCGTTTGGAGCTGACCGACTCTCGGTAGTCTGATGGTAAGTGGCCCTGGTGTGGGTTTTGGCGCTTGGCCAGACCTTGGTAGCCGGATTCTCATTTGTTCTTCTTGTGCCGACAGACTGATTGCGTCCTTACGCAGAGTAGCCGTAAGGGGTGCAGAACAGCCCGGTTTGCGAGCCTGGAGGTGGATCGTCAGAGGTTCTTCTGATCCTGTGGTTGTCTTGGTGTGAGCTTGCACCTCCTCTTCGACCAGGTGCTTCTTTGATTTTTCGTACAGACATGAATCTGAGTAATAAGATTCGACTCCTTTGAAGGGATCGATATCAGCAAACTCTGTCCTCACGAAGCCGTGCTTATCGACATATTTGAAGCACTGGTGTAGCGTGGAAGGCACGATCATGTAATCGTGTATCCAAGGCCGCCCCAGAAGGATATTGTAAGATGTGTCGGCATCTATGACGTAGCAGGTGACTTCTGATTGGAGATCGCCGATCTGACATTTCAAGCGTATCTTCCCTATTGGGTAGCTCCTGTCCCGAATTGAAACCGCTAATGGCGGTGCTTGTAGGTGTTAGGCGGTGCATCGGAATGCGAAGATGATGTAGCAGACCCTTCGGAATGATGCTTATGGGAGGATCCAGGATCAATGTGCATTCGTCCACCTTCACGTCGCCAATGTATCCAGTGTATACAATGGGCGATCGTGCAGGTTAGTTTTGATGAGCATATCCTACAAAGAGAAGACGATATTGGGCATTGCCCCTGTACACGCACTATCTTGGAGCTCTGCAGGTTGGTTATCTCCTGTAAGGTTGACCTGAGCCAAATATGCGTCGACATTTTGGAGCGCCTCGCTTAAAGTGTGCGGACATCCTTCGAGAGCCTCAGGAGTTCGTATAAAGAAATTTGGCCGGTGTATTGGCCAACTGAGCCAAGATGTCGAAGTTGTAGGGTCTTCTCTAGCCCTGAGGTGTCTCCTTTCGGAGGGATTTGTCGAAGCGAGTCTCCTTTGGCCTAGGCTTGTCGGTCGTCGAAGGCTGAGCCGGTCCCGGTATCAGCGTTTGGGTTGCTGATCATTAGTCGGATTCTTGGCCACTGGTTGGGCTTGTGCTCCAGATCGAGTAGTGACAGCTGAGACTTCCTCCTTCTCTGTCGAGGTGGTGCGGCATGATCTGACCTTTCCACTTTTCTTTTAGAAGGTAAAGTGGGCTGAGTCACCTCGTGGATTAGGTCCGGATGAACCCACATGATTTCCCCTCGTGATGTGGTGAGAGGTACTAAACCGGGAGTTTGATCACGGTGGGCGAAAGATTAGCGATTTCCATCGTTGCCAGAGGGATGGGTATGATACCGTCTTGAGTCTCTGTTGGAGGGAAATTGCCGAATTGTACGGACACCATGTTGGCTGCTACGGTTACCTCCTCGAAGTCGATAGCCAGAGCGTTCGAATCGATGAGGTTCTGGATATACCGTTTCAGTTGGTAGCAGTCGTGTGTAGCATGGTGGACATAGCGGTGGTAATGGCAGAATTTCGAATTTTCCAAATCAGCCGGCCGAGGTTCCCGCCTTGGTGGAGGAAGCTGAATTCTGTCCCCTTGTATAAGCATGTCCAAGATAGGCTTGACGTGGCCGTCTTCGAAAGAATAAGTGATTTGAGGCCATTGTTTGTCTGCTGGCTGTGGCTCGGGTTTCTGGGCTGTATCGGTCACCATAGCCTGCTTGCCTCTGTTGTCCCGGTTGTTGGAGGGGCTACCCCCATTGTCGCTGCTGGTATTGGGACGCTTCCCCTTGTTCTCCCTCTGAGATATGCAACCCCAGCTGGCGAGCTTTCTTCAATCGTTCTTCGGCACTTGTAGCGCTGATGATAAAAGCCTTCCAGTCCTTGAATTGGCTTTCGCCCATCCAGAGACTAATTGTCGGAAGTAATCTCTTTTGGCAAATTTCAATCAAGGAAGAGTCCGGGTTGCCAGATGGCAACTTCATTGCGGTTTGACGAAACCGCTCAATGTAATTCCTCGTCAGCTCTTTCTCTTCTTGAACGACGTCCATGAGGGTAGACATCGTGACGTCCTGCCCTACCTCGTAGAACCTCTCCAAGAACAAGCGCTTGAAGCCAGCGAAGGAGTGAATGCAATTGTCTGGCAGGTTGCGGTACCAATCGAAGGCGACTCCTTCCAGTGCCCCAATGAATAACCGTGTGAGGATGGCGTCATCATGGGGCAGATGGTCGGTAGTGACCTCAAAATAAGTGATGTACCGGCTTGCTGAAGTTTTGCCGTCATATGGGTTGATATTGAACGGTTTATATCTTGGGGGAAAGGGAACATCCCTCCATTCAGCAGGATATGGTTGCCGTATTCTGAGGTCTTGAGAGTTTTCTTGGGCTTGGAACATTGCTCGGAGCTCCTGAACCTCTCTTCTTACTTCTCGAGCCTTATCTGTCGCGGTAGGAGCCATTATCTCGGGAGCATTATTGCCGGGTTTGGTGCCGCTGAATTTGAATCTATGTTGTTCGTGAGACCCACGCTTGTCTGACCAGGTATCACTCCCTCCAAAGTAGGAAGCGCTGCTTTGATCTCGTCCACAGACTTGACCAAGGCGTACAGTATGGCCTCCAAAGTGTCGATACATTGGCGATCGCCGGAACCGCCTTGGCTGTTGTCCGTCATGAATGCCGTCCTCACGTGAGGAGTGACAGAAGGAGTGGTGGCGGACGTGCTCTCCGAGTCATACTCATGCATCGAGAAATCATCAGGATATGTGGGTATGTTTTCTTCACGTTCGGACTCTGAAGGGGCAGTACCCCAGCTTCTGAGCCTGCTTCGTTTAGGATGTCCTCGGGGACGTCGGTATCTGTTGTACCCGTTTGAGGATTTGCTTCCTCCAGTCCGTCTTCTTGGAATGTCGGGTTGTCGTGGATGTTCGGAGGAGAGCTACCCCCAGTTCCAACAACCCCCAGTGACGTGGGCGGTGAACTTCCTACTGCAGCCGTTTTTGTCTTTGAACGGGTGTGTTGGAATACTCCAGCAGAGGATGATCCTTTAGACGACGGCTTCTTAGCTGCAATAGTTGACACCTTTGGACTGGAGATGCCGGTTTTCTTTCCTCTCCCCTCAACAGGGGCTTTCCGCGCGAAATTGTAGGAGGCCACAGGGGGTGCCTCGTCTTCCGAGCTCGGATGTCGTAATCTTTGGAAGACGGATGGCCAGTTTGCCGTGTTGCTGCAACAGCAGTTGACGATAATCTGGGCGCAGTGACGTCCCTACAAGGACTCTCTGCACGCCGAAGCCCCTTCTCTTTCCTTGCGCTTGTGGAGGATCGCCTCACGCAGGTCAGAGGGACCACTCTGTCCGTTCGCCGTCGGGGTTTGGACTTGAGCGGTTCTGTATAACTTCCCATCAGGGGCCCGTATGATAATCAGCGGGACGCCCTGATAGTCAGAGGTTGGGGCAGCTATCTGGGCTTGATGAGCCCGTGCTACCCTAGACTTCTTCTTTTTAGCACTTGTGGGTGCATAATAAGAAGAGTCCAAGTTGAACATCACAGAGTCTGGCTTATCATCCAGAGAGTCATCAGGGTTCGGGCCGTACGAGAGACGGTCGAAAACTGATCGAGAGGAGCATGGAGCGGATGCTATGCGGCTGGGAGTGGAAACCGTGCAGGCTGTCTGTACGCGGTTGTCTCCTGTCGTCGGACGAGTTCTTATGCGGCTAGGAGCCATGACCGTGAAGGCTGGCCGCATGCGGTTGGCATCTGTGGCCGCATGGGTTTTCTGCAAATGATTGACTTTTCTAGCCGCATGAGTTTCATCCATGCGGTCGGGAACTGTAGTCGCATAAGTTATGCGGCTGACAGAAGTAGCCGCATGAGTTTTCTTCATGCGGTTGGCGGATGTAGCCGCATGGACTTTCTCCCTGCGGCTAATACTCTTCTGCGGTTCGGACCGCATAGAGTCCCTCTTTGTCCCTGCAAGTCTAGCATCATAATATTTTCTTCTGTCGGACTTGGGGGCAGCAGAGTTGTCTACAATCTGAAGTAGGACCGCAGGGGAATCCTTCTCGCCGTCTTGAGCAACAGAGGGCATCCCATCGAGGGCTTGAGGAGGAGCAAATGACTTCGGTCTCCATTCTTTGCTAGCCTTCGTGGTGCGGGTGCGCTTCTGGGCCGGGCCAGCGCTGCCTTCAGAAAGCATCTCTTCGAACGCCTGTTGGTCGAAGCGGACGACCATCTTCTTTTGTGGAGCCAAGTTTGGCTGCATCTGATTGCGTCACCAACTCCTCAGCCGTGGAGAAGTTAGTCCCCAGCAGAGTCGCCATCGTGTTTGCCATTGATTGTAAAAGAACAGAACAATTATCGGAGGACTGAACTTAGACTCACAATACAAACTCGCTCGCACAAAGAAAGCCTAGGGACGAAAACCTAGGTACAGCAGACTAAGTGCGATTGTTTATTTTTGATTCTGGGGGGTGACGATAGAGGCTCGGGAAAGCGACGGCCGCTCTGCCTTACTCCTTGGACGATCAGTATGCAGTCTTGACTCGGGGAAGATTTGCTCGGCGTTGACGAAGAAAGGCTCTTCTTGCTCCTCTCTGGTTGCTCTCTGGACTTCTCTTTCTCTGTGATTGTCACGAAAAAAGGGGAACTCTCTCTCTGTGGGTATCTCTCTCTTATTATTTTTTTTATTATTGCCGCCCTCTTTTTTTTTTTTTATGGGAATGCTGCTGGCTATTTATAAGGGTGGGATGTGATTATTAGGGTTTGCTATCTGTTTGGAATGTCGGCGCTCCTTCATTCTATCTGGACCCTTGATCTTGATCATAACGAATCTCGGCCACTAATGCGGATAGCACCAAATCTTATGAGCAGTTAATGCTGATTGCTTTAAATCTTCGTGATTGGTTATGCTAATATCTGATTGCTCACCACGTGTCTTGCTGATGATGTCAAATATTCTCGTTGGGATTCGGTCGAATCTTCAATGCCACGTCTTTTGATTGAAGATCCTGCCACGGCCGCATAGAGTGGCCAATACTTGAATCGCAGGGAGATACCCTTCATGAGCCGCATGAGTCAACATCTCGTCGAGCCGTAGGGGACGAACTTTCCGTGAGCCTCATATGCGTGGTCTTTGCGAACCGCAGGAGACGACCTCTCCATGAGCCGTATAGTTTCTGTGGGCCGCATGTGGTATTGAGCCGCATAGGCCGGGCTATGAGTGGACCGCATATGGCGGATTTCTGTTAATCATATTAGAATGACGCCTCACGGAGCCGCATGAAGCTGTTCTTTAACCGAGCCGCATGAGACTTTTGCCACGTGGCAACATAGGATTTCTGACAGATCGGGTCAGAGATCTTCTTCTTTTCCGAAGAATCTGTCATTATGGCAGAGCCATTATGACACTTTATGTCAGAGACGTCGCAGCCGTCGAGTCGTGTCAGAGCATTAAATGAGGCCATTACTCCAATGGCCAACTGTAGGGGGGGTCACACGTGGCATCGATTTGAGCCGCATGTCCCCGAGCCGCATGAGTCTGGGGGTCTCCTTTTTGGCAGCATAAAGCAACTCCAGTATGAACCGCATAGGCTTGCTGTCCAGAGCCGCATGGGTCATTATGCCTTTATTTCTAATATTTTCCATGCTTCTACAGTAACGGTCGTGGACGACCACATAGAAGAGAGTTTCTTGGTTGAGATTTTCGGGCTGGAGACATTTGTTTTCTTTCCTTTCCCGCTGCCAGGGATCTTCACAGTAGAATTGTAGGAGGCGACGAGAAGTGCCTCGTCTTCTGAGCTTGGGTGTTGCAGTCGTTGGAAGACGGATCGCCGCTCCTCTTGTGTGGCCGTCTTGCTGCAGCAGCAGTTGACAATAACTTGAGTGCAGTGATGTCCATGAAAGGACTCTATGCACACCAAGTTTTCATCTCTTTCCTTGTATTTGTGAAGAATTATGTTGCGCAAGTTACTCATTTTGTGGGCCTGGGAGTCCTGAGCACATGAGCGTGTTGGCATCCTGCCTGCTCCCTGATGTGGGGGTAGTACGAGTACTTGCCCCTGATCATTGTTGGGAGGTTCTTGATAACTATCCCGTACGTTGGCCGCCGGGGGCTGGACACGGATAGTTTAATACAACTTTCCATCAGGGGCCCGCGTAATAGTCAGCGGGACGCCCTGATAGTCAGAAGTTGGGACAGCTGACTGAGCTCGACGAGCTCGCGCTATCCTAGACTTCTTCCCTAGCAGCTAAGTCGTGGCCGTATGAGCCTCCTTCGTACGGCTAGAAGTTTTAGCCACATGAGCCTCCTTCATGCGGCTGGAAGTGTTGGCCGCATGAGCCTTCTGCCTGTGGCTGGCTTCTGTGGCCGCATGAGTCTTCATGGGGCTGGTACCCTTATGCGGCTTCTTCTTGTACCGCACAGAGTTTCTCTTTGCCCCTGCAAGTCCAGCATCGTAGTATTTTCCTCTGTCCTACTTGGGGACAGCAGAGCCCTCTATGGTTCGAAGTGGGGCCGCCTGCGAGACTTCTCCGCCGTCTTGGGCCCCAGAGAGTACTCCTTCGAGAGCTTGGGGAGGAACGAATGATTTAGGCCTCCACTTCCTGCGGGCCTTCTCCGTGCGGGCTCGCAGCTGGACCGGGCCAGCGCTCCCGTTGGAGAGCATTTCTTCAAACGCCTGCTGGTCGAACCGGACGACCAGCATCTATTGAGTGGAGCCAAGTTTGGCTGCGTTTGATTGCGTCACCAACTCCTCAGCCGTGGGGAAGTTAGTCCCCAGCAGAGTTGCCATCGTGTTTGCCATTGATTATAAAAGTACAGAACAGTTTTATGGGAGGACTAAACTTAGACTCACAATACAAACTCGTACGTACAAAGAAAGCCTAGGAACGAAAACCTAGGTACAACAATCTAAGTACGATTGTTTATTTTTGATTCTGGGGGTGGGGTAACGGTAGAGGCTCGGAAGAGTGACGGCAACTCTGCCTTACTCCTTGGACGATCGGACGTATCCTTGGCTCTGATGAAGAAATGCTCTTGGGATGCGTGGGGAGACCCTTCTGTGCGCTGCCCTTTCTTTGTACGTGACTCTATGTTTCTATCTGTTTACTTCTCTCTCTGCGCTCCTCTGTGCTCTTCTTTGCAAGGGAATGGCACCTTGCTATTTATAGGAGTGTAGTGTGATAAGTAGGGTTTGCAATAATTGCTCCTTTAAAAGTGGACGGTTAGTGTTTGGTTACGATTTGCCTTGATCTTGTTTACTGGAATTTAATCTGGGCCGTCAATATTGATTGTAACAAATCAGAGCAGTTAATGTTGATTGTACCAAATCTGCATGGGCAATTAATGTTGATTGCAACAAATCTGCATGGGGATGATTTGTTGATATCAGCAAATCCAAGTGAATAAATCTTGGTCAATCTCTTGCCACGTGTCCCAACTGCCTGTTATGTTGATCGCCAAAAATCTGAATTGTTGGGCTTTAATTAATTCCTGCCACGTGTCCCAACTGTTGCGAGCCACATAAGCATGGCCTTGAACCGCATGGGAGTCCTTTGATCTGAGTCGCATGGAAGTCCTTCACTCTGATCCGCATGGACGTCCTTTAATTTGAGCCGCATGGACGTCCTCTAATTCGAGCCGCATGGACATCCTTATTTGAGTCGCATGGACGTTCTGTAATGCGTGTCGCATAGACGTCCTTTAGTTTGAGCCGCATGGACGTCCTTTATTCTGGGCCGCATGGAGGCCCATACAACTGAGCCGCATGAAGGCCCTTGCAATTGAGCCGCATGAAGGCCCTTGCAACTGAGCCGCATAAAGACCCTTGCAACTGAGCCGCATAGACGTCCTTGCAACTAAGCTGCATAAAGATTTTTGAAAATGGATCGTGCCGGCTGTAAAGAGTTTCCTCGTTTCTCTAGGAGCATGTCGAGGGTCATCATTTCTACTTTATGTCAGAGCTGTCAATCCATCATTGTCAGAGCTGCCAATGTGTCAGGGTAATTAATGAGCCAACTACTTAGAGCATTTATGGCCCGCTGCATGAAGCCACGTGGCTTCCCCTTTACCTTTTTGAGCCGCATGAAGCTCTCAAGCCTTTTTGAGCCGCATGAAGGCTCCTTCAGCTATGAGCCGCATGAGGCTGATTTTCTGACCGCATACGAATTTATTTAATATTTTTCCATGCTTCTACAATAGATGTGAGCGTATTTAATGTTTTACACTAGCACGTATAGACGTGAGCATATGTTGTTTTTACGCTGACACATATAGATGTGAGCGTATTTAATGTTTTACGCTGACACGTATTGACGTGAGCGTATTTTTACATTCTACGCTGACATGCATAACGTGGGCGTATTTTGTTGTTTCTATTTTACGCTGGCATGTATTGACGTGAGCGTATTTTTATATTCTACGCTGACACGTATAATGAGGGCGTATTCTGTTATTTCTATTTTTACGCTGGCACGTATAGACGTGGGCGTATTTGGTGAGTTGTATTTTTACGCTGACACATATAAACGTCGGCGTAAAATTTAGGGTTTTTGTTCGGTTCTTCTTCTTCTTTTTTCGACGAACTCACGGCCGAAATAGATAGGGTTTTACCTATCATAGCCGTAGCCACAACGACATTAGGTCTTGGGGTCGCCACCGATGTTGGAATGGTGGTCTCTGCTCGATCAGCCGGCGACGAGACAGCAACGACGGGCTTCTTGCCCATGGCGCCGGCGGTGGTCTTAATCTTGAGGGCCATTGAGTTGAACTGAGATTTCGAAGAAGAAGAGAGTAAAAGAGATTGAGATTGCGAGAATGAGTAAAGTTCTCTCTCTTCTGGCAAAGCTCTATTTATAGAAAATTTTGAAATCGGTTCAAATTCCCAAAATTTACGTTGACTGTTGGATATCCCGAACTTTACGCGGACTGTTGGGTATCCCGAACTTTACGCAAATGACCGTTGGGTATCCCGAATTCTACGCGGATGACTGTTGGATATCCCGAACTTTACGCGACGTATCCCGAACTGACCGTTGGGTATCCCGAATTCTACGCAGATGACTGTTGGATATCCCGGATTTACGCTTTTGTTCAAAGTATTTCAAATTTTAGAAAAATTTGAAAACTTTGAAGGGGGTCTTCTAGGATAAAATAAACTTCATAGACCAAGTCAAAGAAGTGAAGAACTTTACGCAAAGTCAGACTCTACGCAAGGCTCATTAAAAGACTCTATTGAGTCATATTCAAAATTCTACGCGAGCTCTTTTACGCGAGAGCCATTCTCAGCTCTTACGCAAGAGACAGGCTGTCGGACTGCATTTAATACGTGTGATATTGATCTGACAGTATGATTTTCTGACAAAACATTGCACAGAAGTCGAGAAGATTTTTTACACCAAACCCAACACTTATCGTTTAGCGTGCAAATGGGCTACTTTACGCTCAAGAGATCATTTCCTTTACATGAAAGCTATTTGAGTCTTTACGCTCAAGGCTTTTGTGTGCGTAGAGTTTATTTGCTAATTATACGCTCAAGACTACTTTTCAGCCACTTTACGCAGGAAGTCTACTTTTGAGTTATTTTACGCCCAGTCTGCTACTTTACGCAGGAAGTCTATTTTGCATTATTTTTACGCCCAATCTTTTCTGGCTATGTGAATGTGGTCTGCATACGTGGCTTTCATGCCACACTTATCGAGGAACGTGTGTACGTGCTCTCCCTATTTTGTTGAAGTTGTGGAGGACGTGTCACCTTGCGTAGAGATGAAAACTCTACATGGGACACGTGTCATCACGCGTAAAGGTTGATTTTCAATCGTGGATGGCATTTAGTTACGTAGAGACCCAATTTTTTGTTTTTACGCACAGAGGGTCTAGTCTATAAATAGACTTAGTTTTAACAAAAGAAAGACATCAAGAGAGATATACAGAGGAGGAGATTCTGAGAAAACTCATACTTTTAGAGTTATATTTCCAGAAGCATTTCTTCAACTTTTTCTCAAGAACAGGGTGAAGCAAAGCAGGAAAGCATTCGACTGTGCCATCAGTGCCGTTGTGTCGATACCTTTCTGGTGACTTAGTTCTTCCGATTGTTCATCTTCTTCAAGCAGTTCTTGTAGAGCCTAAAAATCAAGTTGCGCCTTCAATATACTCATCAGTGATCAAGTTGCACCCCAAAAATTAAGTTGCGCCACTGATATGAAGCAGACTGCGCCACCGATCAGATTGCGCCTGATATCAGACTGCGTCCAATATTTTTGTGCCAAAGCCTATGTGGCATCTGACACTTAATAGTCATCATTACCTGACCATACTGATGACTGATACAACAGAGGACGAGGAAAATCTTTCGAATCCCGTAAATTGTGCTGCTCAAGGAAAAGTTGGTGGACAACTGTCTTGTACACTTCGTGAGTTGCGCCCAGGCATAATCTAAACAAATCCTTAGTTGCGCCTGGGCGCAACCTGAACGACTTTTGATCAGAAGCTGCCACGTGTGTAGGCATCGCTCAAATCAAGCGCAGTTTGACTTATTGACTGAAGCTCGTGCAACCTGATAAAGTTGAGACAACTTACATTCTAAAGCAGGATGACGTCGCACATGCCACTAATCTCTCAAGACGTGTCTACTATCCGTACACGACCAAGCGCATCTCAATCATACGATGCCATGCGTCTAAATACAGTTAGTACACGATTGACAACTGAATAAAGTTGGCACAACAAAGGTTGGCGCAATCCAGTATGCACAATCCAACCTCGTGCACATCAGAATAACTGCTAAAACAGTTATTTCCTGAACTCTATAAATAGAGTTTCCAATCATCACCAGACAAAGAAATCAAGAACTCTTGCAAAATTGCTGCTGCATTCTCTAGAGGCTACAGTCTTCAAGTTCACATAGTCCAAGAAATAAAGTGATCGTCTTCTGATCAGATTCCTAAAGTTGTACTTCCCAGAATTCATTGTACTTTGTACTCTTTTACAAGTTTGGAATAAAATAATTTTTGTTTTTCGCAAACAAAATGATGACTCTGCTGGGGATGACTTTCTCCTCGACGAGAAAGTGACAACTCAATGTGACATTGCGTCGATCGGCAAGACCAGAAGACTCTGGTTGTTCAAGTCAACCAGACAGCCTACGAGAAGATGATCAACACCAAGAGCAACAACACGATGTCTATTGCCAAGAACAGGACTGTGTGGACTCCTAAATCCCCTACAGTCGCTATTGCCCAGGCGTAACTTGAGTGCTCAATGATCAAGGCACAATCCGCCTCAGTGGCTCCAGTATAACCTATTTCTGTTGTTAGGATGCAATTGCTCACTCTGCTGCCCATGCACAGTCTACCACTCTCCTTGCTGCCAAAAGCAGTCAGTTCAAGCTGCTGTTGATGCACAGTCTACCAAAGTTGCTGCCAAGGCGCTACCAGTAGTCCGTAGGAATATGGCACAACACAAACAATCTGCTACTCCGGCACAATTAAGGGAACTAGTCTTTTGGCTATACCCTCTTCCAATTCTTAAGTTCTGAACTTAGAGAATTCGTGTCCTAGTGCTAACACTAGACAGAACAAAGAAAAAAGTCCTATATCATTTTCTCAATTGGCACAATCTATGCCTAAAATGATCACACAACAGAACAAAGGGAAATGCTTCTTAGCTAACCCTGTTCAAAAAAAGGAAAGCACCCTTTGGTCTTTCCTCAAACTTCCCTGGTCTATGATTCAGAGGAAGATGTATCAGATTCTATTCCTGTAAACAGAGGTCCTCGGATCTCTGATACTGGAAAAATATTGATCACAGAGGTATCTTGCTAACTCCTATGGGGTCTGGTCAAATCTTCCTACCTTGCAAATTTCAAGATCCAAACAAGGAAAATTGAAGGTATCACAAACAGAGACACCGAGAGCAGAATTTTCAGATTTACGTGCTTATCTCAATAGGCGTCAAACAATATCAGCTTTGGTAAAATGCAAGAACCCTATGCCAAAGGCCAATCTGCATCAAAAGTCAAAGTTTGAAAAGAAAGACCCTTCTACCTATGCTAATGAGTTGAGTACATCCTTGTACACTCAAGGAACCAAACACCTGAACAATAGGAGACATGTTCCTAACATCATTAAGGAATATGTCCCTCCGACTTCTTCTCGTCCTGTGGTTGTAACTGATCTCCGGCAACGTCTTACACAAAGGTGGGAAACTACAAAATGTTTTCTTCACCTCCAAATCGTGCTTCAAATCGCCACTGCCTACATAAAGTCGTTATCAACTGTTGTTGCCAATCGGCCGACGATCTCTTCGATCGTCTGAACTATGCTTCAACTCTTGATATAATAGAAGACGAAGATGAAATATTATATGCTTCTGTTAACATGATTTCTCAAGGCACTGGGGGTGGGAAACGTCGAGATGTAATGCATCCCGTAATCCTAGTCAACAATACTTAGACCGGATCCATGCATCCAGTGAAGGTGTCTTTCAATACACAAGATCAAAAAATCGACATTTGATCCAAGGTGTCTTTAATCAAGAAGATCTCCCTATCACCCATGTGGAGAGGACTCTCTTTCGGAGTTTGATGCAGATAGTAAAGTTCTGAACAAACTATCTTATCAATAGCTGCAAGAGAAGTGACAGCATATACCATTACAGAGGATCAAGATGCCTCTACATCAACCGCCAAGAGCAACGAATTGTTGCATTAGAAGACAAATTGAAAACCATGGCAGAAATGGTTACAAGTATGCACACCATAATGGTGGCTCAACATACAGTACCTCCATTGTAAACCTATTACAAATCTGGAGCTTATAGCATCTTCTGTACCTATTAGTCTGGGGGTACCGGCCCCTCAGGTTGCTTCTGTGCCAACTCAAGCTGATCCAAGTCAGTCTGGTGCTGGGGGGTAATTATCACGCTGTTCCTCCTCCAACACTTCTAACCACCTACCAATTTCCAAACATCAGGGATGCCAATGAGGCTGTGAAACTTCTACGCACTCAGTTTGAGGCTTTTAAGCAGAAGGATGGTCTACAAAGATTGGGTATAAAGCAACCATATCCTACAGAGTGGAAGGAAGTTCCATTTCCTCTAAGTATAAACTCCCAACCATTATGCTTTTGATGGTATCACTTCTCCAAGTTAGTACATCAATCATTTCGAAGTGATGACTGATCAATTACAGCCAAATGATGCTCTCCTTACCAGAGTGTTCGTTGGTTGTTTAGCCAGCAGCATATGACTGGTATCATAGCCTACTGATGGCTGTATCACTTCTTTTGCTGGTTTCAAGCAAATGTTCTTGGAACGATTTTAAGAAGTCAACGACATGACAATGTCTGCCCTCATCAAAATTAAACTGAGGCACAATGATCCACAAGAGTTTCATAAATATTCCGCCGAGAGGCACTCAAAATGCCTTTAGGTACTCCATCTGCTGTAACAATAGACACTTGCAAATCAAACTTGTTGCCTATTATCAGTATGTGGACGGATCTACACAATTCCAGGATTGGCCTTCTTTCATTATTAACAAAGGACAGAAGTGAGTGCCAAAAGTTTAAACAGTTAGGAGTCCAGATGACTCACCCTAACCAAGATGAACATTCTACACCTGGGGTAGTAATCGCCA
>JANAVB010001054.1:0-2500 GCA_029216955.1 Iris pallida
ACCAAGGCGCCAGATGATCCCTCCTTAAAGGAGTTTGCTATTTGGGAAATTATCAACAATGTTGTGGCTGGATGGTTGACAGCCTCCTTGACTGACCAGGTGTCGGGCAATGTAGAGACGATGGAGGCTGCTGCTGATATATGGCAGACTTTGAAGGATATGTACTCAGGCTCAGGCAATCCTATGCGGGTCTTCCAACTGTAGGATGAACTTGATAGGGTAGCCCAGGACGACCGTACCATCTCTGAGTATGTAGCACAGTTGAAGAAGTCCTGGTCTGATCTTGATCACTATGATCCTCTTGGGATAAAAGATGCACAAGTCGAACAAACATTTCCGAAATATTTCCAAAAGTTTTTGGATTATATTTTGAAACAACGGATGATGAAGTTCTTGAAAGGTCTGAACCCTGTGTTTGAGCATAGAAGGAATGTACTCCTAGCACAGCCCATGCTTCCAAACTTAGAAGAAGCCATAGCTGCCATGGCACAAGAAGAGGCTCGATTGAAGTTGATGTCCAACAAGGGCTATTTTCAGGGGAAGCAAGCCGCTGTTGACAAGTCTGCCCTTGTCGCCTTCAATCAGCCTCCCTCTGTAGCCGGTGTTTGCTACAACTGTGGCGACTCAGGACATTACATCAGATTTTGTCCAAAACCCCTGCAAAGTCAGTCGAGTGATCATGGTCGGGGCTGCAGAGGACATCGAGGTGGTAGAGGCGGTTATGATGGTAGAAGGGAAAATTATTCTGGAGGACACAAAGCTAATCTGGTGGAGGAAGGGAGAGACAATCACCTGGCTGAGTTAACCCCTCTTGAGAAGGAGTTGCTCGCGAGGTTACGAAGCACGAAGGTGGTTTCAGACGCCAGTCATGGGGCATCATCTACCTCGGGGGATCACATCACTTGCATTGCCCAAACCAGCACCGGTATTCATGCGCGTGCTCTTGCAGCAGTTGTCCACCAACCAGGTTGGATTATGGACTCTGGGGCATCTCGCCATGTCACGGGGTCTCGCGGTGAGTTCCAGGACTATACTCACCTACCGACGTCGGAGAGCATTCAGACTGCTGATGGTAACTCCAGTCATGTCATGGGTAAATGTACTGTCGCATGCACCCCTTCTCTCACTCTCACCAATGTCTTGTATGCTCCGTCTTTTCCTGTCAATTTGTTTTCTATTAGTGCCATTATTTTTTATCTTAACTGTACTTTTCCTTTGACATTCCTACGGTGACTTTTCAGGAGAAGGGGACAGGACGACGACTAGGGACTGGCACATGGCATAAGGGGCTGTGGTACTTGGACGGGACTGGACTCGACAAAGCATTGGTATCTCTGGTAGCGGACACACCACAGGAAGTTTTACGGCGCAGTGTAGAAGATGAATTGCTACTCCACCACTAGCGTGTCGGTCATTCTTCTTTTAAAATTATTAGTCGAATGTATTCGTCCTTATACCAAAGGGCTAATAAAGAGAAGTTATTTTGTAATGCATGTGAATTGGTACCAGAAGCACGTATGTGAGTTCAGGAAGTAGAAGTTCAGCTGCATTTGATATGATATATTCGAACATATGGGACCCTTGTCCTACAACCGGTATTAACAGTTTTCGATGGTTCGTCACTTTTATTGATTGTTATACTCGCGTGACATGGGTCTACCTTATGAAGAATAAAAGTGACGTCTTTGAGGCGTTTCGAGACTTTTATCGCCGGGTAGAAATACAATATGGCACTAAAATTAAGTGCTTACGGTCTGACAATGGGACGGAGTATACAAATAAGAAGGTTGCTAAGTATTTATCCACTCATGGAATACTACACCAAATTTTATGTGCCTATACATCGGCTCAAAATGGTATGGCCGAACGGAAGAACAGACACTTGCTGGAGGTCGCACGGACGATGATGCTGGCTATGAATGTCCCGAAACACTTATGGGGGCAGGCGGTGTTAACGGCCTCTTATCTCATCAACAGAATGCTATCTCAGGTATTGGACTGGAAGATGCCGTTGGAGATGCTTACTGGTGCAACCACGTACACTGTTCCACCGAAAGTATTTTTTTGTGTATATTTTATCCAAGATAATAGACCAGGGGTTGGCAAACTGGATCCTAGAGCGGTTAAATATGTTTTTGTCGGGTACACGGCAACTCAGAAGGGATACGCATGTTGGAGCCCAGTTGAGTGGAAGATGTTTGTAAGCATGGACGTTACATTCAGATAACTGGAACCATATTATAGTTTGGATGATGGTTCAGCATTTGGTGACACACCTAACACAGAGGGTGTTAGATGTGAGGGGAAGAAAATAAGCCATCTGTGGTGGTCGGATCGGTCCCATGCCCAGTCGTGGAAAACTGGACGAAAGGGGGAGAAGGCAGTGACTCCGATACAGAAGATGAAGAAGATACATATGTTAAACAGGGGGAGCAACAGACAATGGAAAAGGAGCTCCAAGTTTACAGAAGAAGACAGCAGAAGTCCAGTACTATGCCCT
>JANAVB010001054.1:7500-32166 GCA_029216955.1 Iris pallida
GGGCTACTTGAAGCCTAAAAGCTGAAGATCGCAGGACTAATTTCATTGTTCGTAGGATTGGTCCAACCATATTTGCTTTATGTTCCCATGTTTTTTTTTTTTGCAATTCTTTAAATTAATTGGCTTGGTTTGGTTCTATACGATATGTTCTAATAAAAGGCTTGCATGAACAAACTGTATATTCTAAATTGAATATACTATTTCATGATCTTATGGTTTATCGTGATTTGGTTTTGAAATCCAAGCTGATTATGATTATTTTAGTTGATATAATCGGTTGATGTATATATCTTTAATAGATTAATTCTGGTATTATCTTCATGGGATTATTTGATGTAATCTTTTTTTGATGCATATATTCAGTACAATCTAATCTGTTGATTATTTATTATTTAAATTTAAATATGCATGTTTGGACATGGTTTAGTTTTATAAAATTTAGTCAACATTCAAATTGTTGGTGCATTTTGTGACTAGAAACAATTGTCTAACATTCTAAATAGACCCATTGAAACAAGACGTCGCCAAAGTGACCTCTCTTGTGTAGATGTTCTATGAGGGATGTTGGATGTTTGTGTGTGTACATTCATGCGGGTATTAGCCGGCCCAAAGGAAGGTTAATACTTGGCCGAATTGCACACATACTTGTGGTGATAAATGTGTGACAATTATAAGGTTTACATGTGAATAATAACCCGATCCAAAGATAGGCTTATTATTTGACATGACTTATTGTCAGCATTTGATCATTACACCAAGAGTACCACTTGCAGTTAATATCACTGTCCAAAAACTTGATATTGATGATGTACTAGGTATCTTGAGATGGGGTTCACCATTATTTGAATTTGTTTGACTATATTTTACTCTTTCGTTATTAATTAGAGCATGTATGTTTTTTATTGCTTTGTTCTCTTTACAGTTAATGTTGCTATAATATCTGCCAATAAGAATTTAATTTTCATGTTCAATGGGATAAACTTTAAGGGCAAAAAGAAAATGAATACAGTAGCTGCTAAGGGTCAAGCTCATAAGAAACAACAATACAAAACTAAGGGTTGTTCGTTTCTGATAAGACATGACACATACGGAAGAAATATACAAAGTATCACGCATGTCGTATAAAGAAATATACATTTCGGAATTTGGCCCATTCTAAGGTTAATTTAGATTTAGTACCAAGAAACTCATGGCGGTTTGACTCTGGTGGGACTACCCACATTAGTGTTCTAGACAAGGTTGTTTGAGATCCCGAAAGCCAATTGATGGTGAAAGATACATCTATGTGGGTGACGAAAAATCGGTAGAAGTGGAAGCAATATGACATTTTAGGTTATTTTTAGGAACCGATTATTATTTGGATTTAATAGACACTTTAATGTACCGTCTTTTAGACGAAATTCAGTTTCAATTTTCTTAATGGACAAATCTGGTTATCATTGTTCATTTGAAAATAATAAGTTTAGTCTATCTTTAAATCCAAATATTACTGGTAACGGTTCCTTTAAGGTTTATGATCACCTATATTCAGCTGAAACTATTGCAGCTTAAATGAAACCTTACAAGTGAAGTCATGTGGTACTAAACACAAAGTTAACAATAATAAAAAATTAACCTCATTATGACATAAGCGATTAGGTTACATCTCTAGAAATAGAGTTTAGCGGCTTGTGTCTGATAAGATTTTGATTCTATTGACTTTATAGACTTCAATGTCTGTATTGAATGTGTAAAGGAAAGACAGGCCAAAGTTAAACTATAAGCAGCTACTTATTTACTATGCTGAAAAATCAAGGGGTTAATAATTATACGGTGCCACACTAAGAAATTTTTTTGAGACGAGAAGTATAATATTTTTGAAGATGTTGAGTTTGGGGGAGAAATAAAGTTAGGATCATTGTCTTTGAGAAGGAATCAATTACGATTCCTACTATCACTTTTGACGATGTGTAGGATTCTATACCTGTCATGATCAAGAAGTAAATTCGGAGCCTTAATAAGACAACGTTGAATTACCTCTATAAGTCGTTGTTGAGATACCTTAACAACGACAACGTAGCGGCAAACCATTCAAGATAAGGTAATTATTCCTAAAGAACAAACTCAACAACCTCAAGAACCGGGTAGTATTAAGATGGTCCACCAGAGAAAGGAGAAATATAATTTTGGATATTATTTGTCATATTTCTCTAGGAACGTGAGAAAGACTGTGGATACTGGAAGATGATCTAATTAACGTCCGTCAGGTCATGGAAAGTTCCAGCTTTCAAAGTGGATTGATACAATAAAAAAGGAGTATAAGTCCGTGCAAGACAATAAAGTTTAAGAACTTGTCCCATTACCAAAAAGAATAAAATCCATTAGTTGCAAATGGACATTTAGAACCAAGAAGGATTCGAAGGGTCATGTGGAGAGGTATAAAGTACGATTTGTAGTTAGTGATTTTACTCAAAATTTTGGGATTCATTTTAAAGAGTTTTTTTTTCTCTTCGGTATCTTTGATAAACTCCTTTAAAACAATCATATCACATGTTGCATATTTTGATCTTGAATTACATTAAATGGATGTCAAAACGATATTTCTCAATGGTAACATTGATGAAACAATTTATAAAGTGCAACCAGAAAACTTTGTGTCAAAAGACCCAAAGAATATGGTTTGCAAATTGACAAAATCTATTTATGAACTCAAGCAAGCTTTTCGCCAAAGGTACTTCAAGTGATTATCTCGTTTGGTTTTGAGATGAACACTGTTGAAGATTGTGTGTATCACAAGTTCAGTGCGAGTAGGAATAATTTTTTGGTTTTGTATATTGATTAAAGTATTCAATACAAACCAGGTGACACCTCTCGTTAAAGGAGACAAATTCGGTCTCAATCAAGTGTCCTAAGGTTAGCCTTAAAATTAAGAAAATACATTAGATTTTTTCTTCATGATCAGTTGTAGGGAGTCCAATGTATGCTCAAGTATGTATGCGTCAGGATATTGCGTACATATTAGGATGTTAGGAAGATATTTAAGCAAATATGGATGGATCATTGGGTAGCAGCCAAACTACTTTAGTAATTAACAGAGAACAAGAAACTATATGCTCTTTGTAGGAGATCGGATAATTTTGGAGATCATAAGGTATTCCGATTTTGTTGGATGCCACCACAACAGAAAATCCACATCAGGTTATGCTGACTAATGGAGATATATTTTGGATGAGTGTCAAACATGCACTAATAATTTCTTCCACCATGGCAGCAAGGTATATAACATGTTGTGGGGCATCTATTCAGGGAATATGGTTGCGAAATTTTGTCACAAGGTTGCGCCTACAGTACGGTGTTGAAAGACCACATAAAATTATGGTGTGACAAAAAATTAGCAGTATTGTATTATAATAACAACAAGAACTTGTATAAGTCAAAGGATGTTGACATAAAATTTCTAGTTATAAAGGAAAGAATTCAGAATGGTAACAGTGTCCATATAGCACATTAGGACAAACTCCATGTTAGCGGATTCGCTCACAAAAGCTTTATCAGCCAGGGTCTTTCATGAGCATACTGCTCATATGGGTGTTATCTTAATTAAGAATATGACAATACAGTGGGAGTTTATATTTTATGTATTTGGGTGGTATTTGGTTTTGGACACATTTATCTATTAAAGTATTTTGGATATTTATCTGATCAGATATATGGAAATTCAGTTCATTCTGTTTTCATTATGTTAAAGTATTGATCTCGCTAAGTTAAGGAGGACCAGTTGGAAATAGACAGGTATTGATCACATTGCGTGTAATTTCCATGCTATGCATCCATTATTGATCTATATCGCTTAGCTATATTGGTATATGTGACCATTGATGGTTTAGTTACGCTATATGTGACGAATGCCGCTTTGATCCTATGTTGATATGGTTAATGAACGAGATTGTCTGGATATAACCTAAGGATTAAGATAACAATTTATGAGCTCACTAAGGTTAACACAATTATAAGGTTACATATGTGGCCAAGTGGGAGATTGTTGGAATTATTCAATAATAGGGGCACACATGTAAAATTAATTGTGTTGGACTATCTAAATAATTAAGCCAAATTAAAGAAGTATATTTGGAAATTAGCTTAAGGGTATAATTGTCATGGAAATAATGTGTAGATACCGGAGATAAATCTAATTTGATGAGGGGACAAATTAGATATATCAAAACATATAAATATATGTATTCATTAGGGTTATGGTCCCCAACTTATACGTCCACCAAAATAGAGGTTTTCTCTTTTTCTCTTCTACATCCCCATCAACAGAAAGAGAGGGACAAAGGATTCAGATTCTTCTTTGTCATAAAGGATCGTAGCAAGTTGGAAGATCGAACCCCATAAAAGGACGACCGCTTCAAGATCCATCAAGCCTAGCAATGGATTCATGTACGCTTCCGTAATTTAATTTATGTTCTTTATCTCATGAATCGACATGGTACAAAAATTTCTAACACATTGATCTTATAAGAACCTGGAATCTATTAAAGAATTGATGAATTTTATGTTATGGACAACCCTAGTAACAGATAATCATGGGTTATTTTTTTCCAATATAAGCTTATTCTTACATATTTGGATGTACAGTTTATGTTATGGATGAACTAGGGAATTACAATCGGAAGGAGACAAAATTTGACGTTGAAGAGTCTGAGGATGAAGAAAAAATAGAGCGTCCTCTAGTAGCAGTTCTGATGAATCTGATAGAAGTACTGATCAGGATGAACAACCACCTGGTAATGTTTAAAATCTTGTACTTGTTTCTACTAGTTTGTTTTTACTAAAATAACATAAGTTACATAAGTTGTGTATGCTATTTTCATATACATACAATCATGAGCAAGACATGGAAGAAGATAGAGGGAATCCACAAGAAGAATTAGGAAAAAAAGAGTCTAAAAATAAAAGGGTCAGGAGTTTGACAAGACTGGTAAAGTTGTATAGAGATTTTGAAGATTCTAATGGCCAGAAATGGGTGGTAGAGATTTACTGAAAAATTAGAGTAGAAATCGCTAGTTATATGGGTGACTTGGTACGACGAGAAGTTGGACTTAGGCAATTGGAATGGAAGAAGGTGACAAAAGAGGTAAAAGATAAGTTATGGGAGGCAATAACGGTATGCATCTACGTACGGATTTTTATATTTAAGGTTAATGTTATCTTGATTCATTATTTCTATTAAGTACCTGTGAGTAACATACAATTAAATATTATGGCAGCGTTATTGAAATCGACGAGTCGAGAAGAAAAGACACGATGTCTCATCTCGGTACTCATTTGCGCGATTTTAGAAGAAAACTGTACGTAAAGCATGTACATCCAAATATGGGTAAACCTGCAAAACTTAAAGTTATTCCTAAACAATAATACATATAATTTATTATCGTTTTATGTTTATTTTTAGTTTAAAATATTGATAAATTTGTTTTTATCTTTTTTGCAAGGATAAATCCGAAGCGACAATAAAAGCGCGTGCAAAGTCCAAGTACCCACATCGGTTAGGACGATCAGGATACTCGGGACTAAGAGAAAAATTAGTAAGTCTATTATCTTATTGTATATTACACGGTAATGTTGCTATATCAAATAGTATGTATATTCAAAAGTAGTTATTAATTCAAAAGTAGTTGCTGACACCATCCATGACGGTGTGCTACTAAATTTCTAATTTCAAGAGCTTAGTAGACCAGATGACTTGCCTTCAACATAAATTTTCTTAATCAGATAAATTATTTGTTGCATTATGTATAGATTAAGAAGGTTTTGATCCTAGTCAATTTCTTTATCATTTCTAGGTAATTTCCTTAATCTGACAAATCACTTTCAAGATAATTTGGAATTGATTTTCTGTTTTACAATTAAGTTATTATTCTCTGTGTTTGGATGTACATACCTATGCGTGTTCATAATTACCAGGTCAAAAATAAAGAACTTGTCGAAGATGAACTTCCCGTACGGTCTTTTATGTGGAGGGAGGCACGTGTAAACAAAGACGGAGAATACGAAGATGATGATCTTAGGGATGTGGCAAATAAAATTGTAAGAAAACTGAAACTTCCTAGTGTTTTTTTTCTAAAGTAAATGTGAAAAGTTTAAATCAAAATTTAACACATTTTTTTTAACCCAATTTTGTGTACAGACTAATTGTGAAAAGGAGATTGAAGATGGAACCGTAAAGGCTGATCAAGGCACTGATGCCCTCACACTCGTGTTTGGAAAAGATCATAGTGGGCGTGTATGAGGGGCTGGCAAGGGAGTCACTCCAACCAAATACTGGCACCTTCCTCCATGCAGAGGATCGTCAAAAGAATCCATTTCTCAACTTCAGAAACAACTGGATGCTGAAAAACAAGAGCGTGAATTGAAGGATGCATAAGTTAAGGATTTGTACAAAAAGATGCAAGAACAAGGAGAAATGATGAATGCAATAAATATATCAATTGACCTCGTAAGGAATAATTATACCAGGACAGGCAACTACTACAAACAGCAAGTCTAAAAGACAAGTAAGTAAATTGACTAAGACCTGTGTTGAATAAAAGAATATTTAAGAGACTAGATTTACTTTTTTAATAAATTAGCACACAGTATATGATGTTTTCTTACAATGTTTAACTGTATGCTTCAGAATAATTTGAAAAGTGGTCTGCCATCTCCACAAGGAACTCCTACGACTAGCAACCACTCTAATGGATCTAGACAAGACCACCCTCTTCAAAAATCTTCAAAAACAACTCGGCAATCTTCACAACTAACTTCTACAAGTAGCCAACAGGTAGACAGGGCCCTCCTATTGCTATAATGCTCTCTCCTATTGATTCCCTGAAGTCTCCAATATCTTAACAGAAGTATCCTCCATTTATGCAGGAATTTCAGGCTACGACATCTCAAGTAGTCCCAACTGGAGGTGCAATGGTATATATATATTTTTTGCAGGTATTCAAGTCTATATTGTTTAAGAGTTTAACTTTATGATGTTCATATGCCATATCTTTTTGTAGACTGTAAAATGAAAACTGTCATATCCGGAAGTGAGAAACATTGTTGCATACGGTACAGTTTACTACTCATTGGAAAAACAGATCGTACATGGAGTTCCACTTAAAGGTGATTGCTATAAAGTTTCGATTGATGAAGCATAAAGCCAGCTTCCTTTATACCCATCTAAGCTGGTGAGCATAAAACGGTAGGAGAAGCTAATAAGAGTTTCGTGGCTTGGCCAAAAAAAAACTTATCATCATTGAATCTAAGGTTAGGTGTTTAGCTTATTTGCTTTATTCATTGAATTTTTTTTACATAAATTGGTCTATCTAGTTTATTAACGAGGATATGAGACAGAAAATACATGAATCCTAATATTATACTCTTATTGTAGGTACTTGAACCAACTTCTGATCAACATAATGAGACCACTAGCTGATCAGCAGAATGAGAAGCCAAAGCATAAGAAGAGAAATGCATAAATAATTTTTTAGATAATAGTTTGTAATATTTCTGTTGCACTTTAATAGAATTGATGTTCTTATAGAGTTTTACTCAACTATTACCTGGAATATTGATGTAATGTTTCTCATATGATTAATAATATAAATTTTTGATCAATTTAAATGGTTGATTTAAATTTAGTTAGATGTGACAAAAAAATGTGGCCAATATGTCCATTAAATACAACCACGAGGATAGATGTCAGCCACGAGGATAGATGTTTAACTATGGCCAAAAATTGTATTTTTGTGGCTGCACATCAAAAGCCTCACAACATACAGATGTTTAACCATGGCCAAAGATTAATTATAGTCATGAAGCTTACCATTTTCAAGTGGCTGAATGAGAAGACGGCCACAGAATAGTCAATTACTTGTGGCTTAAAGATACTATTAGCCATGGTCATAAGAAATACTAGTAACTAAAAGTCATTAATTGACCATGGTGGAATTAAGTACATGTGGCTAAATGATACAAGTAGCCATGCTAAAAAACAATTGTGTCTATAATAAATTTATCACCATGGTTTAACTTATTTCCTGTGTCTAAAAGCAGATCAATAGCCACGTTGAAAATATTTGTGTCTTCAGAAAGTTTTTAACCATGGTGCTAGAAATTATGCGTAGCAGAAAGTCATAAATTTCAATGTTAAATTATTTTTACGTGTCTGAATGCTAGCTAAGGCCATGGTTAAAATAAAGCCATGTGGCTTTAGGGTAAACAATAACCACTCAGAAAAATAATTGTGCGTGTATAAGGAATTTATTGCCATGGTTTAACTGATTCGCTGTGTCTAAAAGGTGATCAATAGCCACGTGAAAAAATATTTGTGTGTCTTTAAAACATTTTTAACCATGGTGCTACAAATTCTATGTAGCTGAAAGTCATAAATTGGCCGTGTTAAATTATTTTTTTGCGTGTCTGAATGATAGCTAAGGCCCCAGTTAAAATAAATCCATTTGGCTTTAGGGTAAACAATAGCCACTCTGAAAAACAATTGTGTGCCTATAATGAATTTATCGCCATGGTTTAACTGATTTTATGTGTGTAAAATGTAATCAATTTCCATGTGAAAAAATATTTGCGTGTCTTCAGATAGTTTTTAACCATGTTGCTACCAATGTTGCGTAGCTGTAAGTCATGAATTAGCCACATTAATTTAGTTTTTGCATGTCTAAATGATAGCTAAGGCCATGGTTAAAATAAAACCATGTGGCTTTAAGGAAAACAATAGCCACACGGAAGCAAATTTGTGTGTCTATAACGAAGTTATTGCCATGGTTTAACTGATTCCCCATGTCTTAAAGATAAACAATAGCCACGTTGAAAATAATTTGTGTCTTCTGAAGGTTTGTAACCATGGTGCTACAAATTCTGCATAACTGTAAGTCATGAATTGGCCATGTTAGAATAAATTTTGCATGTCTGAAAGATAGCTAAGACCATGGTTAAAAAATGCAAGTGGTTTTAATGTACACACTAGCCACGTTAAAAATAAATTGTGTGTCTATAAGGAATTTATGGCCATGGTTATAGGAAAAATGGTTGACTACAAAAAAAGTTTGGTACCAAATAGCCACGGTTATGGTCTATGGCTACGGATTTTCATGTTATAGTTATTCAAGTTTAACTTAGCCATATGGGTATCAAAAGTCATGCCTACGCTTTGGTTGTAAAAGTAATCCATGGCTAAAAGCATATAACCACGGTGAATCAGTGTGGCCTAGGAGGATTTTTGTACTAGTGAAAGTGGTCGCTACAACGACTGATAACTAGTGACTCGTCCATGGATGAATAGTGATGCCATGATAGCAACTTGGCGACACATTGTACTCTATGATTGATGGGCGATACACTAGTGATTGCCATTTAAAAAAAGGGTGTCAATGTACTAACGAAGGATATGAGACAACTTCTACAACACATTGATATTGGATAGACGAAAGCTAGAGTTTTTGGTACAGGTTTCATTCGTTTCTGATACTTAGCTCAGCGAAGGATATGTATTGCACAGGAGTCGCTGGTGCGTTGCCAAGCATTGTCATATGTTGTCGACGTCACCGTACGTCGTTGGTGCATCGTTTTGTTGACCCAAACAGGATCACAGTCAACCTAATCTTGAAAATTAACAAAACAATATTTTTCATAGTCCAATATGACACATCAAGCTCAAATTTAACCTACTCAGCTCAGTGGTTCAAGATCAAAGCTACTTGAAGATTGATTCTGTGTATACTGGAGTCTGTATTTTTATTTGTTTTTGAGTATAGGGATGTACGTTAGGTCATACTGAGCAACTTTGGGCTAGACATAGCTTTATAGGTTTACTTAGCCCAACTTCCAATCAACCCATTCATCCAAAAGCCCATAAAGAACATTCTGTCCATAGGAGACAAAGTTCGGGCCGAACTCTGCCTCCCACAGAGTTCGGGCCGAACTCGGTTCCCTAAAATTTAGGATGCTGATTTTTAGGTCTTGATTACTGTTAGTTGTCCAAAGCCAAAAATTTGAATTATTCATGCCGAATTCTGGTCGAATTCTGCCTATCCCGAACCCTATAAGTAGGCCTTGGTTTCTCTCATTTGAAACCATCCACTCTTCTCTTCTCTCTCTTACATAGCCTATATATTCAAGAGCCTTACATTCCCATCCACTTAGCATTCAAACTTCCCAACCGTCCACATTGCTCGGTACGATCCAGCTAGAAGTTTGAAGTGCAAGAAGTTGTAAGTCACTTGGAAAAGTCTAAGTTTCGCCAAAGCGATCATTGAAAGAAGTTTGGCGTGCTCTTCTGTGAAAAGGCATGTGGTTGTAACCCTATTTCACAAATAGTGGATTTCAATCCTGAGCTAGAGTTCTTAGGCCTGGACTAGTCCTCTACGAGGAAAACCAGGTTAAAAATCTTGCTGTGCTGTGCTTGCTCTACTATTTATTTTTGCATTTCTTTTACAAAAATTATTTAGTTGGTGAAGAGAGTTTAAATTTTTAATTGATCATTTTTGTTATAAACTCTATTCACCCCCTCTAGAGTTGCCTACCTGTACTTCAATTGGTATCAGAACTCTGTTCTATTATCAAGGACTAACATCCTAAGATGATCCATAGAAACCACTCAACCCATGTTTTTCAATCACGGTGAAGGGCAGTCCACTCATAGGCCTCCCTTATTTGATGGAACAAACTACATCTATTGGAAAACAAGGATGAGTTTTTATCTCAAGTCGCTAGACTTCGACCTGTGAACCATTGTCACCGATGGTTACAAAAAGCCCGCCAGGATAGTTGTCAATGGTGATCTCGTTGAGAAGCCCCATGACAATATTATGACAAGGGGAAGAAACAGGCGAGTCTAGATGCGAGAGATATTAATGCTTTATTTTGTGCAATAGACAGGAATGAGTTTAACAGGGTCTCAACATGTACCACCTCTCATGAAGTATGGAGACTTCTAGAAGTGACACATGAAGGAACCACCCAAGTCAAGGAGTCAAAAATAAGTCGTCTCACTCAAGAATATGAGGCATTCAAGATGAAGCCAAATAACACGATCACACAAATGATTACAAGATTCCTCGACATTATCAACCCCTTGTCTTCTCTTGGCAAACAATATACAAATCACGAGAAGATCCGCAAGATACTTAGAGGGCTACCAATGATTTGGGACCCTAAGGTGACAGCCATCATAGAAGGAAATGATCTCACTACAATGTCCATGGAGACTTTGATGGGAAAGCTGATGACTCATGAGCTTGACCTCAAAGACTTCGAAGAGCCTGCTCCTAAGGTAAAGAAGATTGCCCTTAAAGCTCACCGTCGAAGGGCTAATCCTGAAGAGACGGATGACGACAACTCAGAAGGTGATGATCAAGCTCTCCTTGTCCGCAACTTCAAGAAATTCCTTCGCTTCAATCGAAGAAAGAAGGAACCACAAGAAGATGACGAAGAAGAGCCAACATGCTATGGCTGCAAGAAGACTGGACACGTCCGAAAAGACTGTCCAATCGCAAAGAAGAGCAACCGATATGAGAAACCATACAAGAAGGCTTCCTCAAGAAAATATGCCAACACAAGCATTTGGCATGAAAGCGAAGCTAGTGACTCCGAGGAAGAAAAGGACTCTCCTTAAGATACTGCTAATGTATGCCTAATGGCAACATCCGACAAGGTAACTAGCAAAACTCTCGATGATTTCACTTTGATGAACTTGGCGATGCATTCAATGATTTACTCAATGACCACAAGAAAGTCATTGGTAAATATAACATGCCAAGGAGAAGATCAAAGGTTATGAAGTCGAGATTCAACGACTCTCTTCATTGCTTGAATATTAGAGACACTTCACCCACGGAAGTCACAAATGAGGTGTCTAAGCTTAAATTAAGCCTACATGATGCCGAAGCACATATTAAAAAGCAAACACAAGAGATCACAGCACTCAACACTGAGCTTGCTGAAGAAAAGAATAGACACAAGATCTCTATTACTAAGATTTATGGTTTGAATACTAAGATTAGTGAACTGCAGGCTGTCTCTAAGAAATTAGAGACTAGATTGGGAAAACAGGTTGCTCAACCTCAAACCCAATCACATGAGACACACAAAGCACAACACTACTCAAAATAGTCAAGCACGTCATCCACCTGCAGCACGCAAACATGCTGACATATACACCCACTTCCATACAGCACACAACCACATGCACGTAGAAATCATTCTCATAACTGTCATTCTAATATGACACAATCACCATGCTACACATAGATAAAATTACCATGTTGCACATAAACAAAATTACCACCATACTACATATAGATAAATCATCATCCTGCTGCCACATATAGTCATCATACTACTCCACACCACGCTTAGCATGTTACATATAGACATCATCAAATGCTCCAAACATAAATAGGAATGCTATTTGTACCTATTATGGAGTACATGGACACATCGTACCACAATATAGAGTTAGGAGATTAGTAGATATGAATAATATGCATGGTTGCCAAAAACTAACTTTTCAGGACCCTCAAGAACATGGGTACCAAAGGTCACATCTACTCTTGATGTAGGTGGACCTTCCCTACTCAACTAAAAGCAAGTGGATTCTCGATAGTGGATGCTCGTGACATATGACGGGAGACGCAAATCTTTTTGCATCACTATCGATGAAGAGGGAAGGGTATGTATCCTTCGGCAACAACCTAAAAGGGTATATCATAGGTAATGGTACTATTGGTCATCCTCCTTCTCCTGTAATAAAGGATGTCTGCCTAGTGACCGAGTTAAAGCATAACCTACTCAGCATAAGTCACCTTACTGGTTATGGATATGATATTAACTTTGGACAAAAAATACTATATTTATGATAGGTCAACTGGAGACATCGCTTTTGAAGGGATAAGAGAGGATAATATTTACATTTTCTATCTATCTAGAGATACTAACAGTGCAGGAAGATGTCTCTATGCTCACAAGGATGAAAGACTATTGTGGCACCAGCGTCTTGGTCATGCCAATATGGATACTATATCCAGGCTATCGACTAAGAAGCTAGTTAGAGGCTTGTCCGACATCACATTCAAAAAGGACACGGTATGTGCCGAATGTGAATTGAATAAGGCAACAGTCCTCATTTCATTCCATAAACTCTGTAAGTACTATTAGACCCTTGCAATTACTTCATATGGATTTATTTGGTCCTAGTAGAGTAGCCAATCTTGGTGGAAAACTCTACGCTTTTGTTATAGTAGATAACTTTTCTAGATTTACTTGGATTTCTTTCTTTCAAACAAAAGTGATGCCATTTCTGTTTTCAAAATTTTTGCTAAAAAGGTTCAAAACGAAAAAGGCTACATGATTACTCGAATCCGAAGTGATCATGGAGGCGAATTCGAAATACTGATTTTGAAAAGTTTTATGATTTAAATGGTTTAATCAAGAGTTTTCTTGTCCGAGAACTTCTTAACAAAATGGTGTTGTGGAGCGGAAGAATAGGACTCTTGGCGATATGGCTAGAGTCATGTTAATAAATTCTCTCTTCCGAAATATTTTTGGGCTGAAGCTGTCAGTACAGCATGCCATATTTTAAATAGGGTGCTTATTCGCTGTTACGAAGAAAATACCCTATGAGCTTTGGTTTGGAAGAACTCCAAACGTTTCATATTTTAGAGTTTTCAGTTGTCGATGTTTTATCCTTAACACCAGACAACTTAGGCAAATTGATGCCAAAGCTGACGATGGTATTTTCCTTGGCTATGCGGCCAAGAGCAAGGGATATAGAGTGTTCAACAAACGCTCATTAAATGTGGAAGAGTCTACCAATGTGACTTTTGATGAGGATAACAGTGCAGCAACTACTCTTGATGATGATGTTGAGCCATCAACTTCTACTCCGACGAATACCACCTCTGAAACCAATTCTCTGGATGGCTTGCCAAAGAAATTCTCTTTTAAGCCGTCACATCCAGAAAACTTGGTCATAGGTGAGGTTTCACACGAAGTAAGTACTCGATCATCATTAAGAGACTCCATTGCTAGTACGGTCTTTATTTCACAAATTGAGCCAAAAAATATTTTAGAAGCTTTTAATGATGAGTTTTGAATTTCTGCCATGCAAGAAGAACTCAACCAATTCGAGAGGAGCCAAGTTTGGGAACTCGTTCCTAGGCCAGCCAATTATTCGATTATTGGTACAGAGTGGGTTTTACGCAATAAAGTAAATGAAGATGGTTCAGTTACACGCAACAAAGCTCGTCTAGTAGCTCAAGATTACAACCAAGAGGAAGGTATCGACTACGATGAGACGTATGCTCCTGTTGTAAGACTTGAATCCATTTGGATGCTTTGTGCATTTGCTAACTTTCAAAACTTTAAACTGTTTCAAATGGATGTGAAAAGTGCTTTCTTGAATGGATTATTAAGGAGGAAGTGTTTGTAAAACAACCTCCTGGTTTTAAAAATCATAAATTTTTCGACCATGTTTTCAAACTCAAGAAAGTGCTATATGGCCTCAAACAAGCCCGTAGAGCTTGGTATGAACGGCTAAGCAATTTCTTGCTTGAAAAAGGTTTTTCAAATGGGAAAGTTGACACTACACTCTTTATAAAATCTTTCAAAGATACTATTCTCTTAGTGCAAATTTATGTTGATATATACTTGGTTCTACTGATGAAACTCTCTGTCAAGATTTTGCTAAGTGTATGCAGACCGAGTTTGAAATGAGCATGATGGGAGAGCTCAATTACTTTCTTGGACTGTAAGTTAAACAAACATCAAATGGAACTTTCATCTGTCAGTCAAAGTATACAAAGGACATGCTGAAGAAATTTGACCTTGACAACGTCAAACCAATCGGCACCCCAATGGCTACAACCAAACTAGAACCAGATGAAAGCGACGCAAACTTGTTGATCATCGTAAGTATCGAGGTATGATAGGCAGTCTACTTTATTTAACTGCTAGTCGCCCTGATATTATGTTTAGCATTTGCCTGTATGCTAGATATCAAGCAATTCTAAGGAATCACATATGCCCGCTGTTAAGCGTATCTTTCGATACCTTAAGGGTACGGTTACAGGGCCTATGGTATCCCAAATCAACATCATTTGACCTCATTGCGTACTCTGATGCTGATTTTGCTGGATGCAAGGTCGACCGTAAAAGTACAAGCGGCACATGTCTTTCGTTAGGAAAGGCTCTAGTCTCTTGGTTTAGCAAGAAGCAGATTTCTGTCGCACTATCCACAACAGAAGCTGAATATATCGCAGCTGGTCGTTATTGTGCACAATTCTGTGGATGAAGCAAACCCTTGAAGACTATAACTTATCTTTTATGCACATTCCTATTTTTGTGACAATACTAGTGCTATAAATCTCACTAAGAACCCCATATGTCACTCACGCACGAAGCACATTGAAATTCGTCACCACTTTTTGCGTGATCACCAATAGAATGGCACTATTAATTTAGAATTTATGACACTGTTCATCAGTTGGCCGATTCTTTACAAAACCATTATCCGAGGAGCGGTTCAATTTTCTTTGTCGAGAATTAGGAATTTTAGATGAAACGGTTATACATTAAATTGGCCTGCGTAATTATCGATTATGTCACGATTCTCTATGCTGACTTTGTTATGGGTACAAGCCGAAAGGGTGCTTCTGACAACAAGGCGTAAAAGCCTAAGCGACACGGTGCACTAATCTTCGGACTACCGCTAGCTGGGATCCGGCACCTGCAGCTACCCCATAGCAGCTTCACCATATTAATTTCTGTCATAACTCCTTAGTTATTATATGGTTAATTTTATTTATAGCTTTATTTGAAATTCTAACTCCAATCTGGTTTTATTCATATCTTTGATCATTTATTCACTTTTATTCTATTTTACTGTCTATTTTGTGCTTAAAGTTCTGGCCCAAGGGACCAGAACTCGGGCCGAACTTGCCCCATCCAGAGTTCGGGCCGAGTTCGGCCTCCTTGTTCCAGAAACTCAGATCACTCTCAGCCGTTGATCTAATCTTCATCCGATGGTTCCTGTTTCACCCGATCAGCGACAAAAGGGACATAATTCGAAAATGTCTCTCTCTCCTCCATTGTCTTCTTCCTACATCTCCACACATATTTCCTTCAAAACCCTAACCCTAGAAGGCTCCAACTCGAAAAATCTCTCTCCAAACTCAAGGAAGTCAATCTCGGAGTATTCACCTCCATCTTAGGTCTCTTTAAGGTATCTCTCTCTTCTCTTCACATCTCAATTTTTATGGCACCTAGGTTGCTTGGTAGGGGTAAAGACCAAGAAGAAGATTGGTGAATCCTCTACTAATCCTAACCAAAAACCTTCAACCTAATCCTCCACCACACCCTATTCCTCATCCTCCTCCAACTCGGTGCACCCTTTTTCAAAATACACCCATCAATGCGACACATACGATGACCGTCTTTTTGTCCTTAGATGCGTCCAATGCATGGTTCGCCGATTTCCGTCATCGTAGTGTCTTTGCGGGACACCCTATTAAGTTTACGGTGTTTTCGATTTTCTTCCTAATTTTGTGACTTATGTCTTGATGAGCTTGTTGCAACTCGTGAACCGATATATGTGAATGCCATACAAATGTTTTATTGCAACATGACTTATGACGCCACACGCATCTATTCACGTGTCGCCGGTGTAGACATATCTTTTGATGATTTTGAGTTAGCCGACCTTCTTGGTTTGCCCGACCCCAACACTTGGAATGGCTTGATGCCCGGGATATTGTTTTCCCCGGTGAGACCACGTTGGAAAGTTTGAAGGGTGATATTTGCTCTCCAAATCCTTTCCCTCGAAAACTTATTGCTAAACATCTCAATAATCATTTTTATGAACTTTATCGAATTATCTTTTCTTCGGTCTTGCCAAAAGGGATCAACAGATGAAGTTACTTACTTTGAGATTACTGTTTTCTTTCTCTACTTTTGCATCCATTCAACTTCCCTCGCACGATGATGGATAGAAGATTCGTGCTAGGCCTAACCAAAATATTTGGTTTATACCATGTATCTTCCTTTGATTTTTCGTGCCTTTCATGTCCCATTGGATCAGTGTCAGTCCTTGCCCCCTCCTGCCTTTCTGACTAAGGCAAGGAGAACTATGTGCTGTAGCTCTTCTGAGTCTGATGTGAGGAGCCTGATCTCCTGTACCTTTGCTGCTCCCGATTCACCTGCTCCCGAGCCACTGCTACACTGGGACTCTCTTCAGACCATGCTTCACAATTGTTTCGTTTAGAGGATGCGCGCTGGGCTGAGATGGATGATCGGGACGCAGATGGACTACGCACCACTCTGCAGATGAGTGCGCTCAGCAACTCCATCCATAACATTCAGTCCTCTATGGCTTCCCACGACGATGCCGATTCCGATGATGCGTGATCCGTCTCACAACGGTTATCGCATTGACGATTCTTCGGTTCGTCGCTATCTTGATCCGACTTGCTTTTGGTGATCCCGTCGTACCAGTTCTGATGGTGCAGGGCCTTCAAATGCTCCTTGATGGATGGCTATTGTATGCTACTGATTAGGACTATTTTATTTTGGCACTATGTTTCTTTTGCTTTGTTTTATGTTTTTGGAACTCTATGGCTCAGTTTGCTTTTTTAGTTCTCCTAGCATGTTCTCTTTCATTATGTGGTTGGTAGTTTTTTTCTTTATTTTTGTTCCATTTTTGCTGATTGTCAAAAGGGGGAAGACCATTGATATTGTTAGTATATGAAGTGAACCATTGCTAGCACTATGAATGTGCATATTGGATATGTTATTTGGATGAGTACTTGTTACAAAAATATCAATTTACGGGGGAGAACGGTTGTTCAAGTACGGGGGAGCCATAATGTGTCCGGTAGAATATTGGACATACAAATATCATGTTTTGTCAATTAACAAAATAGGGGAGATTGTGAACCCAAACAGGATCACAGTCAACCTAATCTTGAAAATTAACAAAATAATATTTGTCATAGTCCAATATGACACATCGAGCTCAAATTTAACCTACTCAGCTCAGTGATTCAAGATTAAAGCTACTTGAAGATTATTATTCTGTGTACTGGAGTCTGTATTTTTATTTGTTTTTGAGTATAGGATGATGTACGTGGGTCATACTGAGCAACTTTGGGCTAGACATAGTTTTATAGGTTACTTAGCCCAACTTCCAATCAACCCATTCATCCAAAAGCCCAAAAAGAACATTCTGTCAATAGGAGACAGAGTTCGGGCCGAACTCGGTTCCCTAAAATTTAGGATGCTGATTTTTAGGTCTTGATCACTGCTATTTGTCCAACGGCAAAAATTTGAATTATTCATACCGAATTCTGGCCGAATTCTGCCTACCCCGAACCCTATAAATAGGCCTTGGTTTCTCTTTGAAACCATCACCTTCTCTCTTCTTCTCTTAATAGCCTATCTATTCAAGAGCCTTACCTTCCCATCCACTTAGCATTCAAACTTCCCAATCGTCCAAGTGCTCGGTATGATCCAGCTAGAAGTTTGACGTGCAAGAAGTTGTAAGTCACTTGAAAAGTCCAAGTATCGCCAAAGCGATCATTGAAAGAAGTTTGGCGTGCTTCTGTGAAAAGGCACGTGGTTGTAACCCTATTCATAAATAGTGGATTTCAATACTGAGCTAGAGTTTCAGGCCTGGCTGGTCCTCCACGAGGGAAACCAGGTTAAAAATCTCGCGTGTTGTGCTTGCTCTCTACTATTATTTCTGTATTTCTTTTACTCTTATTATTTAGATGGTAAAGAGAGTTTAAATTTTTAATTAATCATTTTGTTATAAACTCATTCACCCCCTCTAGAGTTGCCTACCTAACTTCACGTTGGTCCATTGATAAGTTGAACATATCTGGTAAGAAATTAAAAACTGATCAAAGTGTCATACCCAGTACCAAAATATGTAGGACCTAAATACGTGAAAATTGCTATCTACGCGTCAGTGGACGCTAGCCAAATCGAATATGGTGCCCAAATTTGGTAATTATCATGACCCGCACCCGGTATAGGGGCTCGAATGCGTGACAGCGTCCAGCCTACGTCGCAGCATCAGCGGTAGAGAACGCGTCTAGGTCACTAACTAACAATCTCACAATGATATAATTTACTTGTCACAGATCTCAACTCGTATGGAGGACAAGTATAAAGATAATCATTGAATACTCAATCACAATCTAAAGCACGATAAGATATCAAGAAGTCTAATAAACTAAAAGTCAAAAACATCAACAACATCCAACTACAATATCAGAATTCAAGTCTCAAATACAATAACAAAATATCCATTATCTTTACAAGCCAAGAGTTGTAATAGTGAATCTAACACGAGCCAAAACTCGAACTAAGTCTCTCGGTAATCACTCCTAAGAATCCGGGCACATGGTAGCTATCCCTCCTCGGATCCGTAGTATGGGGACACAGATCCCCTGAGCAATCACCTGAAAAATATATCCAGTTAGGATGGAACGAGCACTCCTCTAGCAGTTCCAAATAAATGACGAAGACTAAAATAGTTATAGCAAGTAACACTTAATGAACAGAATAGAAAGAGTAAGGAAATGAAATAAATAACAACAATTAAAGTACAAGGAGAGTAAACATGGTGAATCTGAAGAACATGGCTATAAAGATTATAAAATAGAGACAACTGAACTAGAACATATGTGATGTGAGTCCAGACAATATGTGAATCCCGTAGACGACACTAAAACCAGTGTGTTTGAAATACAGCTTTCGCCATGTAAACAACTAGGGATACGACACATCGCATGCTTGGCAAGCATGCGACTGCTATCTTTCCAGATTAGACCAGTTAGGAATGGTACCACTATGATCGAAAATATTTACATGCCTACTCGAGTATTTTCCCGCCCTGATAGGTACAAGTGAATCCATAATCCGACACATAAATCAAGTACAAGTCCAGCCAAAAAGTAAGCGGTGCCAGTAAGTATTTCCTGTATGTGGTTCCAGTGAGTGATTCCAAAAATAGGGGCCAACAAGTATAATACATGTGTCACAAGTGAAAAATCCAGAAATACCAATCCATGTCATGACAAAGAATTTAGGTAATACTATACTAGAAGCTGAATCATAATAATCATCAAATAAATAAAACTATCAGAGAATTACTCGCGGTCCAGAGCAGTAAATTATCGATGCCCAAAGTTGAGTCACAAAACCTATATCTGAGATATACAAAATTATTTGGTGTTATAGAGTAAAAATGTATTTAAATGTATTAATTATATGCTTCTAGGCCGTTTCTAGGTCATGGAAGTCAAACTAGGTCAAAGTTAGCCAAACTAAGTCAAACCTAGTATATCTAAGTCAAATTGGTCAACTCTAGGTCATACCTTGTTACACGAAAGTAATCTAACCAATACTAGGCTAATACTCCTGTTACAAGGCATGTGCCAATACCTTAGCATACCCAATCCTTCACCCGACCTATACATATCTATTTACCCATATTAAACCACATGCTTATAACTTTATGTATATCTATACCCTTGTATACCAACACATGTATCCCTAGCGCCTCATCTATATGTGACTCAGTTGTACTATATAGCTTATTTATCTACTCAAATCCTTAAGACAAGGTAATTCAACCAATATCAATATTTCCCACATATCATATATGTAGGATACCCTCTGATCCCAATATACCTTTGCTTATCTCAAGGTAATATACCTAGCACCAAACCCATACTAATATCTAATACCTAAATGTGTTACTAAATCTAATACCCTAACCATATCCTAACTACTAGCCTTAACCTCGTCAAGCTACTATCCTCTAACTTTACCAACCTACACTAAGACTCTCACAAGACTGTCCTAGGCTGTACCTAAATACTCAGGCATACACTTGCTCATAAAACACTCTCACACACACTCACGAAACCACTCCCTCATCTCACTCAAGGACACATACATCACACATGAACCTCCTACTGCAATGCAGTGCCTATGTAGGCCCTGCTACCAAGGCAAAGGTAATCCAAACCAAGGCATCAAGGGCCCCTCCCCTTCCTATTTTCAAATATGTAGGGGCCAAATGCCCTGCCTACTGCTGCTAGGGCTATGGCAAAACCATGCCATGCTAAGGCAAAGCAAAGGGTCTGCTTGCCTGCCTGGCATAGTGCACAGGCACTGAGCCTGCTCAGTCCCCATTCAAGTCAGTCATTATACAGGTCAAATGACCCCCCCTTTCCTAATCCCTTCTACTGCACTCAGGAAATTAACTCCCTCACAGTCCTACTGTCATATAGGACTCTCAAATCCCTCTCTAGCACTCTCACCTTCTCTATCTCCCTATGACACTGTCTCACAATTCAAGGAATTTCAAACACCCTACTACTCTCTTTATGCTATTATCCTATTACACACACACCATACACACACACACACACACACACACACACACACACACACACACACACACACACACATAATATTGTTTGTTTGGAATAAGGGTAAATTTTATTCCATACAGAGCTCAGTAAAAGTATTACAGTACACAATCTCACATCCCTCCCACCCTGTTAAGGGGCCATTACAGATACATCGAATTCTAAATTATTTAGAATTCCAACAGGAGGGGTAATCAGTCCCTCAAATATACGTCTGTTACGCTCCCTCCAGATGTGCCAAACTGATGCTGCAAGTCGAACTCTGTCCATCCTAGTCCAACCAAACTCCATACCTCGACGATCCCTAATCCAAGTGAGGATCCCCCATGTATCTCTAGCCCTGCCAACACCTTTCAGCGACCTCGTACATTGCTCTGACAGGTATGCCAAGTCGTCGGACACTCAAAATAGGTGGCCAATAGATTCAGCCTTCGATGAACATAGTACGCACTTTGGGTCTGGGATCTGTACCCCAAACTTGATGAGCCTGTCCCTCGTCATCAACCTGCCAAGCAGCAGCTTGTATGCACATAGCTACATTTTTCGGGCAATTTCGTTTTCCAGATAAAATCGAACTCCGCAATCCTGTCATGTGGGGTCCTGACCAGATTGTAGCAAATCTTGAAGTGGAAGGGACCTACCCCACCATCCACCCTAGGAGCAGCCCAACTCCAGAATATGCATGCTGGCTAGCATCAATGGTGATCCGGCGAATCTTCTCTCCAAACTGAGAAGTGTACCGATAGTCCTCAGGCTCCAGATTCCATCTTGATAATCAGATTGTACTTCAGCCCTCTACCTGCTCTCTGTCCATCTGTGCTCCCAAGGTTTCCAGGAGGGAACATTACCTATCTACGGGTCGAGCCAAAGATCGGTGTTAGCCCCTTTCATGATCCTGCATATAGTGGACTGAAGAACCGATCTGCATCTAAGAATAGCCTTAAAAAGAATAGAGAAATTGTTATCAATCCTACAAGACCAGAAATAGTCATCTAAGTATCTGCTAGCCATCCAATCTTCCCAAAGAGAGCTGCCTTTGATGAACTGCCAAGCCATCTTCACCCAGAGGCCTACGAACCGCAAGAAGTGGCCTCAACCCACTCATCCTTTCTCCCTAGGTCGGCAGAGTTGCTCCCAGGCTATCGCATGCATACTCGCCAGATAAAATTAGCGCATATGCTCTCCACCTTCCGGATGGTGGCCACTGGAACCTTATCGACTGCAACAGAACATAGCAATGCCCAAAATGACCGACCTCACTAGCTCAATACAACCCCAAAAGATAGTCAGCTGCCTGCGAGCAGCCTTCCACTCTCGTTTGGGCAAACTCTACCTGGCTGTGGCAATCTTGGTTCCTAGCATAATCAAACGTCAAAGGTACCCCAGATACTTAAACCAGTAGCTCATTTCTCCACTCCTAGCATAAAAGCCCTTTCCTCCTTGAGTGAGCAAGTCGAGTTAAGTAAACCATACCCTTCTCCCTATTCAGCTGAAGCCCAGACAACTGCCCATACTCCTCCATAATATCTGAAAGCTCACGTATCCCCCGCATAGAAGGTTGAAGAAGCACCAAGAGGTCGTCAGCATAAACCAAGTGGGGCACCACCAGATTTACCAGCCTGAAGAGAGGGGCAATCCTACTATGCACCACTAGGTCCAACAGGCAAGTAAAGTACTCCATCACCAAAGTGAACAGATGCGGGGAGAAGGGATCCCCATGCCGAAGTCCCATGTTGCTCCTGAAAAAATCATAAGGAGTACCGTGGATGAGAACCGAAAAGTGGGGAGCAGATGCATTCCCTCACCCTTGCTACCCACATCTCGTCAAACCCCATGGCAAGCATAAGGTGGCAAAAGAAGTCTCGATTGACAGTGTCGTACGCTTTCCTCAGATCCAGCTTCACATAGGCCTTCATCCCCTAGCTTGTTGAAATATCTGACCATCTCATGAGCAATCAGACTGTGCTCAGCAATCGAGCGACCCTTGGTGAAAGCTGTCTGATTTCGAGATACCAACCAGACCCTGCATAAAATCCTCCATGTGCCGACACATAAGGTGGGTAATTATCTTATACATATAATTACAACACGCAATAGGCCAGAAATCGCCGAGGGATGTCGCACCCACTTTTTTGGGACCAGGGTCAAGAAAGTATGGTTCAACTCCTTCAGCAACTTTTCTTCCAAGAAAAACTCTTGTACCGCCTCCAGAACTGGGTATTTAAGCATACCCAGTATCGCCTGAAGAACCTACTAGAGAAGCCGTGTCCTGGGGCCTTAATGGGATCTGCATCATCAACCCCTCCAATCTCACAGGGGCCAACAACAAGCTATTCCCATAAGGCGTCACCAGCCTCTTCGTGACAAGCTCAGAAAATAAGGTAGGATAATCAGTCTGCTGATACAAGTCAGAATAAAAACTGACTGCCTCCTCCTGAATCCCCACGAGTCATCGACAAGCCTGCCCTCGCAATTGAGAAGCCTGGATATACTGTTCCGATACTGTTTGTTCCGGATCACATCGTAGAAGAACCTGGTGCACCGGTCCCCATCCTTGAGCCAGGAACACTTGGCCCTCTGAGCCGCACTGATCCTGTGGAGCCTCAGGATGTTGACCTCCAAAATGAGGTCCTTCTCCCTAGCCGCCAACTCTTTCGCTCAACTTATCTGCTTGTAAAGCTCCAGAACATCCCGTAGCTCGACCTTCTTACCCTAGGGAAGACCGCGGTATGTTCACCCAGTTCCGAATGGCTTTCTTAGCCTGTTTGAGTTTGTGAACCATACGAAACTGAGCCGTGCCCTCCATAGAGTGCAGCAACCCCCCCCCCCATAACTACCTTCTCAAACAAAAGATAGGTACCAGCTATTGTTGTACCAAAATGGCCGAACCATCCAAGTGGGCCTCACGAGAAGCATACCCGGATAGGGGAGTGGTCATTGGTACCTGCCGCAAGCCCTCCGCCATGGAATTAGGGAAGCAACGAAACTATTACTGTTCTATAGAGCCCTATCAAGCTGACAGTCATTGTGGATCGCTTATTATCCAGGCCATATGTGCCTAGCCCTCTCCAACCCCTCATCCCCGACAGGAGACGACACATCTGGAAGTCGTATAAGATCTGTCAGGCACCGGACGTCCCGCCACCTTCTCATGCCGGTGCAGCATGGCATTAAAGTCCCCCATAAGTAGAAAAAA